>JAZHYW010026586.1:0-31849 GCA_037355805.1 Ixodes ricinus
ACAACGTGACATTCTGGTGGTTTGTTGACGCGGGATGCGATGCTTCATGCCCACACTCCATTGCGCATGCGTTCAAACTGTCGTCTGCTCTTTCAAACTTGTCTGCTTTTTGTCGTCAGCTCCTTCAGACGACAGCGGCCCGTAAACCAAACGTTGACCCGATAATTGCGATAAGAACTAAGGCAGGCCTCAAAACACCTTTGAAGGTTGGTTGGGGTAAGTAGGCTAAGTGTAAACAGTAGATACAAGAACATGTTGGTCATTGTTACCAGTGGCCATCACCGACCTGTAATGCCCGATTCTACTTGCGGTTTTGAGTATCGACGTCCACCATCTCAGCTACGGTCCACGCTTTTGCAGCCCGAGCGACGTCACGACTGAAAATAGCGAGCAGAATCTCATCGTGGGAGTCAGGCTTTAGCGCCCATTCTGCGGCGTCCACGTGAAATGAATCGCCGCACGTCACATTATTCACGTAAAGTTTTGCCTCGTTAATTTTTCTGAAGCCACTCAAGTAGTCAGAGATTGTTAGGAGGACGTAGAATCAACAATTCCAACGCGAAAAAGAGCACGGGGACTCCCACCGACGCCGACAGTAACGCAATTCAATGGTTTGTTTATGGGCGACGGCGGGCTTCTTGCCCACCATCCACCGCGCATGCGCGGCGTCGGTGGCGTCCGCTAGGGGCGCTCCGGTTTGTTTGTAAACATGAGTTGGTGTATAAACAACCGCCACTGGGCAGGGCAAACACTGGCCAGTGGCCAGCGGCACCCAAGGGATACCAAGGGCACCGTCTTCCGGGTTCCGGTTTGCCCCCGCCCCCGCCCCCCCCCCCCCCCAACTCAAAAACAAGCTGGTACGTACGCCACTGTCCTTCATGACGTCCTTGTTCGCTTGAGTAGCCGTGGACTAGAGGAGGGGTAGTGAGCTCAGCGAGCGCTCACGGCTGCTGCACTCCGTGTTGACGGCTTGAAAGGGCGCCACTAAAGCATGTGGTGGACAGGCTGTATGAAGCGGGTAGCCACGGCGGCTCGCATTGCATTGTCTGCACGATTAAACACTAATTTGGCATGACACTTCATTGGCCACAAACGACGGCAAACACGGGGTAAAGATCAGTTCAGAACGGGAGCCACTTCGCGCTGCCATACAACCAAAAGGCCAAACCGCAAACCAAGCTGCTCGCCGAAGGCCTTGGTAAGACAGAAAGTGCGCGAACTGGGTGCCGGTTGTCTCCGTTTAACATCACAGTGCTGACGATGAGAAGACTGCAGTGACTGCATTCTTTCAAAACGTAAGTTTATTTACCTGTAGGGGGAAGCCGGATTCGGAAATAAATACAGTTCGCGGAAAGCTCGTGTTACGTTTTTATTTGCTGCTGCTCTCGCTCCGTACAAGCCTTAGTGTTCTCGTTAAGCCTTATTGAGCCCGATTTGCTCGATTCGTGGCCGCCATAATGAGATGCAGGCGACGGTGGAACCTTTGTTTCCCTGCTTTAGGGACGAAAGTTTCTCCCTTTCTGAAGGAACATATGTGTCAAGAGCGTTCCTCCCTTTAGGGAGGACTGTACTGACCCTTTTTTTTTTAAGAGTGTGGCATGCCGAAGCGCTGCCTCCCTGTGCTTTCGCTCGCTTGGATACCGTTCAAGAAGCTACACCGTGCGGATGTGTTTTGCGAGTACAATGTGCGTGAAGCCGTATGTGCCTTCGTAGCAGCGTTTTACTTTACTCTGACGACTGAATTTGCGACGGAAGCGGGGGAAGGTAGGTCTTTTTTTCGTCGTTAGACAGCTTACAGAGCACTGCGCACAACAGCTGCTCATCACTGATCAGTGCTGGGTCATTATCAACCTACTTTATTGCACCTAACTTGTGAGCGCGGCTCGCCTAATTGTGATTGGTTAACAGATTGCACACGACAGTATGGGCCGCGCTTCAAAAATTTTCATTCTCGCCGTCTTGCAGATTTACCTTCGAAAACCCTCCTTGCTCCGCAGCGTTGCTCTATATGTGCTGCCATGTGATCCATTAGCGTAGATTTGGAACATAGCCATTGTAAATAGTGCATAAGAGCAACCGTACAGATTGTTTCCTCTTTTTATTGATAGCAGCTTGCTGGAACAGCTGGACGATCCAGAAGTCCGTGGCCGATGTATGATGCAAAGCCATCTACGCGCGACACACCTTCAAAACTTTGGACCGGCGCCGATTCTCGATCGGCATCCAAGCGCGCGAAGGCACAGAGACGCAGCGCTTCGGCGTGCCCAGGAAGCTTTGATAACGCCGCGAGGCGAAACTTGCTTTCGACGAGTTGTGCCTTTTTTTCCGTTGCACCTACGCTTGCGCTTCCGTAAAACTTTCCACGTGTTATGAACGGCAAGTCTCACGGCTTACACAAGGTTTTAAGAAACTTCGTCGGCGATTGACGACGAACGAGGAGAAAACGTGCCTTCAGCACGCTGCCGCCAGCCTCCGCAACGCTCCAAAGACGCGATTTTTTGACATGCAAGATGGCCGTCCGGTATCTTCACTCGCAGGAACGGGAAGCGCGATCCAGCAAAGCCCACAAGGCATTCATGTTTGGGAAGTTTGGTGTGACACATTGCGCCATCTTGCTCGAAATATTTCCAACACTGGGAAGGCCCTTTCGCCAGCCTGCTTGCTCGTAGGGCTATTCACGCATCAATTTGAAGATGGTCCTTCGTGCGTTTTTGGTCTTTTATTCTTCACATTGCTATCGGATGTCGCAGCTAGCAGATGTCGCAAAATCAACCACAGCTCCACCAGCCACGTGACGTCACAAGGGTGCCGCGCCAGTCAATTCCTTGACTAAAAGCTAACCCGCTTGCCGCCCGCTAAAAAGCAGCTGGTCGCATCTTGAAAATCGACTCTGGTGGAGTACGCGGCTTCACTTTGACGTAATATTTGAGCTGTAATCATGTTTCGTGCCACTAAACCGATACCAGTCACTTATTTTGGTTTCGTTTTCGACCGGAGTTAAATCTAAACTGTTACTCTGGGCAAAAAAGAAACTTTTTTTTCTCATGTTGCAGCATTGTGTGTGTGAAATAGCAATGGTTCTTATATCTTGGTGGCGTTGCAAGCTCGAGATGCTTAGAGATGCTGGGGGTTTTGCGTCGCGGCAGAGGAACGCTTTATTCTAAAAGCGCGCGCTAGGGGAAGCGCTAAATTTAGCACTAGCGTGCGCTAAAATTGTATACGCTATTCTAAAACTCCCCACTCTTTGCGTACGCGTCCGCTATTCTAAAAATTCCTATTATCTTCGCGTTGTGCTTCGACGAGCGGATTCATGCGGCCTTGATGGCATACTTAACTTTATTGTTAAGGGGAGCGTCGACATTCTAGCTCCGGTACTTCAGCACATACAGTATTTAATTTATCACTGAAGCAATCAGTTTTCCCGCTTGCCTGGAGAAACGGCTAAGTAATTCCACTTTTCAAATCTGGTAACACAACAAATGTTTAGACCGGTATCTTTGCTCGCTGTTTTTTCGAAGGTGTTCGAAAACATAGTCCATAAGGATTAACACATTATTTCACGCACGTAATACCTCATACGCAACACGATTTCATGAGTGTTCGTTCTGTTGAGACGAATCTTGTGTGTTCTTTAAATGATGTTGCACCCACTGTTTTTTCTCGAGAACAAACTGATGCTGCATGCTTTGACTGTAGTAAGGCATTCGACCATGTGAATCATAACTTCATAAGCTATTGTTACATAAACTTTCTGTGTACGATCTCGGTGATGATTATTGTTCTTCGTTCGACAGTTATCTTTCTGGAAGAGCGAATAGTGTCAGCTATTCTAATGCAAAGTCACGCTTCTTTTCTGTACCAACTGGGGTACCCTAGGGCTACAATCTTGGACCTCTTCTTTTTAATGTATTAGTCAAGGACATCCAAGACGTTGTTCACTATTAGCCTCTCTTGCAGTCTGCAGACGACCTCAAAATCTACCAAAACATATTGACATTGAGTGACTGTATTCTACTTCATGATGTTAATCCCATACGTCAGTGGTGTCTAGACAATGGTCTTACACTAAACTTTAAAAAAAATGTTATATCTTCTACCCGCAAAACTAATCCTACTTCTTTTGTTTGCCCATTAGAAAGAGCGGCCATTAACCGTGTACTGTGTGTAAAAGACCTTAGAAATTTGTTTGACTCCAAACTTATTTTCAACTCGCATGTGTCGCACGTTGCGAGCTCTTGTTTTAGACTCTTCGGTGTAATCTCACGATTTAGCAAAAGTTTTTTTAGTGCATGTCTTTTATTTGTGCTTTACCGGAGCATAGTTCTCCCAAAACATTATTTTAGTTCAGTTATCTGGAATAGTTTTAGTATGACTGCTTCAAAAAAATCTAGAACGTATACAGAAAAGGTTTGCTAGAATTTATCATTTTAGAGGTTCACATGACTCATACGCATACCTTGAAGTACTGAAATCATTACAGATATCTGAACTTGCAACAAGACGATGCTCGCGTGACCTAGTATTTTTGTTTAAATGTATCCACTGTTACTTCGACATTAGCTCGGTCTCGTCTCTGCACTATCGCATACCTGGAAAAAAAGTTCGAAATCGCCGCACGTTCCACGTTGACCCCAAAAACTTTGCCACCATCGGGTCGCATATAGACATTTTCAATCCAGATTTGTGTCGATTTAATAAGTGCTTGCGCCATGTGTGTGGTTGATGCATATGCGTAGTCACTGCTGAGTATTTTGTTCTCTTTCACTGTTTGCAATTCTTACCTTTCTTATTCTTTATTTGTTTGTCTTTTTGTTTTACTACTAACGAGTGCACCAGTGCTTAAGGCTTCGGCTGTTACTGGGCACAATAAATAAAAGTATTATTATTATTAATATGATTTTTATTATTTTCACACGGCCGACTAGAGATAGGTGATTCACTAATTATACCATCATAAAGATGCGCTACCGGAAAAGGGCTTTCAATCAGACCTTACTAAAAAAAGAAGATGGAACGGCAAAACTTGTGTAATATACTAGTTTTATTAACAGCTTTGTATCAGAGTATGAGAAGCAAGAAAAGTAGAGCTGTCCTGAGCCCTCGAAAGACGTTGATGTTTTTTTACAGCAAAGCTAAACAAGCCAGAGCGTATAAGCAGGGTGTACGATTTTAATTCAAACAGCTTTTCTTAAAAAGGTTGAGAGTTAGACAAGTTCCGTTTTGCCCATGTATTTATCAAGCCTGGCAGTCATTAAATAAGAGCATAATCGCCACGGTAAGTTGACTAATTAACTAAAATCTCTTTCCTTAACCTTTTAATTATTGGGATTGCAGTATTGATGGAAATTACTATTAAAGGCCAGACCAATTTCAAGAATTTGCAAAAAGGTAATGGGTTTTGAGACATAGTTGCGCACTACAGAGCGCACCAAGTCCTGCCCACATTGACGCTTGGAAGAGCAGCGTAGTCCTCCAAGTCACTTGTGTCGTCGGTGCACCCACCAAGGACATGCTGCCCAGATAGTGATGACATATTTGAGAAGACGACGTCACTCTTCCAAGAATCATTGTGGGCAGGGCTTGCAACACTCTGTTCAAGCGAAATATTAAAATCGGGCAAAAAAAACACGAAAATTGATCAGGTAATATCTTCGGCACCACTACCTTTTCGCAATATCTTAAATTGGTCTGGTCTCTAATAGTAGTTGATGTCAATACTGCATTTCCAACACGACCCTTAAACCATTAATTAAAAAGATAATGAAGATATTTCAGTTAATTAGTCAACTTATTGTGACGATTATTCCTTCATTAATGTCCGCCGAGCCTGATAAATACACGGTAAAAACAGAACTAGTCTAAATCTCGCTCCCTATTTCTAAAACAAATATGTCCGAGTTAAAAAGCGAACATCCTACATAATCTTGAACATGATTTTTTCAAGGTGTCATAGGAGACTACGGCTCAATCTCTAAGAACAAGTGCAGCGTATCATTTTGAATAAACCCGTCCTTCTCCAGCTTTTCTGCTGTGGACAGGCATGCTATTCCAAAGCCTCCATTAGTATTTGCTTTTGGCCTCTGCAAGTATGGTGAATCACCATACTCAGCAGCGTTCACCTTGATTGAAATCACCTTCGATTCATCATTGGGGTGTATGACTCCGACCGTGTACACTTTGCGGAAGGGCCACTCTAACTGCAAATCATGATCCCCAGGGTGTGTTTGCATGAAGCACCCAAGGTGAACCACATCCTTTTTTCGTTCGAGCTGGACAAATTGGGAGACCTTGTAATCATACACGTTACTCTTGGGACTATGCCAGAGCTTAAATCCTTTCTTAGGTACTTGCTTCTTCAGGTCTGCCCACTGCTCAAGGTACCAATGGACCTTCTTAGGTCTACGATGGCTTAGCAAAATCTGGGACACTGCATCCGAGACCACTGCCAATTTCTCCGTTTGCAAACTCAGCTCTCTGCGCAAGTGCTCTTTGTAGTCGTCCGCTGCTGCCTGGAAAACCCCTTGCAGTGTTTCGGCTACTTGAGTGGAGCAGACTCTGTTTAGGTCATTAAGCTTCTCAGTGAACCTAAAAGCATCAGCCTCCAACTGGTCCTTGCATCTCGCACCCTCTTCTCTGATGGTTTCACTGCACCGGTTCAAACTGGTCTGCAATGACATGAGGTCCTCAGAGATATTCCCCATGTCTCTCTTCATCTCAAAACAAGCTGTGCCGATGTCCTTCACGTCTGGTGTGACGTGGTCATTGGCAGGCTCACATGTGGCTTGGTGAATGTTGCAACCATTCTTGAAGTGCTCCAAAATGTCACGCTGCAACACTGACGACTGGCACAAGCAACAAGAAACAATGCTGAAGTTGCATTCCTTGTAGTGATCCAAGATGCTGGCTGCAGGGCCAGTGAAGCTGCAGCCTTTAGGTGCATTCCAACAGACAACCTTGAAAAAAAATTAATACTATGTCAATGCAAACGTCTCGTGATTAAATCTCAGGTCTATGCCAGATACGTATGAGCTATTGTGTTTGATACCATTAACAAACCAAATGGTGTCACCATCATTATTTGCAGTTGTTCTTGCCTTCCAATAAAGTAGAGCACCTAACAGTAACTCATTTGATGTCAAATTTGGGAGTTTTAGTATGTGCTACTACTAAACCAACTAAGGACACCTGGCATGCACCAGCAAAGAACTGGGAATTAATTTTGACTACATAGGTATCTTCTGACTGGCAACCGGTCACAGAGCCTTCTCCGCAATAAGCCCCCGTCAGATTGCGGGACCTCAGTAAGGAGTTCTATAATTGTGTACGCAAAAGTTTTGCATACGCAAACACTACCATCGCCGCCACTCCACAGGCGCCAACTGCTAACCGCGTTGCGCGCTTTGCGGGGGCTATTTTTGCATACGCCATTTTCTGGAAATCGCATGAATACGCAAAGAGTCTTTGCATCACTCCAAGGAGGATTTATGATGCGCGAGAGGTTGGCTAAAGCCAAGACGAGCACAGTTAGAAAATGGCGGATCCCAGGACCGTGACTGGACTGCCTTGGCAACCGTCGTGAGCACGACGTCGGCGGCATCCTTGTGGTTGCAATTTTCAATATAAGATGACACTGCACTCCTACGGGAGTTGCACATCACAAACGGTATGGAAATCTCAAACATGTGGGTAACGATCGATCGCTAGCAGCTTGCTGCTTGCGACGCGCAAATGTTTTTCGGCGAAGGTAGTGTGTGTTAATGTCAGTAGTCTATCTTACCGAGGAGTTGCGTGCAGACACGACCGGTCAACCGCTCCCGTCGCGTTCCTATATTTCAAAAAATCTAAATAGTTACTCTGGATCAAGATTTTTTTCCCTCGGGTTACAGCATTTTGAGTGTGACATAAAAATTGTTACTGTATCTTGGTGGCGTTGCAAGTGCAAAGTGCTTGGGTTTTGCTTCGGGGAGGAGAAACACTATTCTAAAAGTCCCTCGCGTACCGTACACTAATGCAACTGCTAAATGTAGTGCAAACATGTACAAAAATCGCGCACATTATTCTAAAACCGGGCACCAACGGTAGAGAAAAGTTATGGCAACTCACTTTATGCTTCAGGATGTAGTCGAGTGAGACCTCCAATTGCTCGACATCATCTTCGCAGAATGGTTCTTGGTCAACAGGACATATGCCTCCTTTGTCAACACAATGGGCGTAACACTTTGTGCAAAGTCTGTGGTTGCAGGACAGTCTCACTGCCTTCTTGTACACAACGCCACACAGGGAGCATGCTTTCTGTGCAATGATGGGATCTGGGAACAGCATGGGCCTCCAGTCCAGGATGTCGGAGAACTCGGCTACCCTGAGAGACGTCATCTCCACCGAGCCATGGTCGCCACCTCCCATTCCTTTGCTGCTAGGCACGGAATCCTGAAAAATCCATAATTACTGTCTAGACAGTCACAAAGCACCTATCCCTACATTTCCATGAGAGCAATAAGAAATTGTAACACAGATTATGTAAGTTATGTAGATGTCTCAATCAGGAAACATATGCAAGGTATTAGGAACAGTGCCTGATTGTACCAAACAGTTTTGTTGGCCTGCATGCTTCGTTTGTTTAGTTGCTTCATGAGCCCAAAGCTCAAGATTGCCCTTATTATTTAAAACTGTATATAAGAACTCATGGTCTTCGCATCAGCGTGTTACAGTAACAGTGTGGGCAGTCCAGATTCGTGTAGTATGAGAAAAACATTGGAGATGATATCGTGACATGTTTCAGTGTGTCTCTAAGCTACATAGTTCTGGGAAAAACCAAAAAGGGCTTGAAAGTCATTGGAATATGCTTTCACATTTCAGTAGTATAAAATATGCTGAATCTGGCACACCTTTTCATGTCCTTGACTTTGAAAATTACCTTGAAAATGACCAAGTTGAACAAAAGATATAAGAAAAAACAGGTCCACACAAACTCTGCAACATGAAAAAAAAGAACTTAGAAAAAAAAGGTTTGCATGAACTCTGAAACCTGAAAACTCAGGATTCCAGAGAATATATTTAACCATATCTTGCTAATATATTGTAACGAAATATAGGGGTGTCTGCGAAACGCCGAGCTGGAACTTAAATATGCCATAAAAATCGGCGCCTGCATGTAGCAATCAAATACTTTCGTCAAAGCTGTATTTTCGAGGTCGGTTTTAGCTTGTAAAATTACCAGGTATATCTCCCTTTCTTTAAAAAAAAAGGACCGTAAAGCTTGCCAGGGTCAACGGCGGACGGTGACGCAGACGATCGAGTCTACTGGTAAAGCGCGTTTGGCGCACGTATTGATGATGGCGTCAAAAGCACTGTCGGAAGGTGTAGCCGACCAGTGAGAGAAAGTACACGACACGCAGACGAAATCCGTCGACAGCAAGAGCGCTGTCGTTATGCAACCGCATTTTATTTTATTTTTGTTGCTCCAAGTTTTTCTATCATTGTCTGCACTTATTTTTAAACCAAAGGTAGATTACAAAAAGACTATGTTCATTTTAGTAGACCATAGTCGTGGCGGGCAGTTTAAATATTTTAAAAAGCAACCCGGAACAAGGAGGTAGCGCCATCTATCAGTATGTGCACCAAACGCGTCTCGCCTTTCGACTCGGTCTTCTGCGTCGTCATCCGCCGTTGACCCTGGCAAGGTTTTTGGCCCTATTTTTCACAGAAAGGGAGCTGTGCCTTGCAACTTTACGAGGTAAAACCCACCTCTGAAAAACACCTTTGACGAAAGGTTTAAATGGCAACGTGCAGGCGCCGAGTTTTACGGCCCATTTTAGATCGAGCCTCGGCATTTCAGACACTTTATATGCATACCTTCACCTGCATATCAACTAAATAATTTGGAGAACCAACACTTCAGACTACTTTAATTTTAAAAACGTCCGTTGTATTATTTTCTTTATATCCTTTTTCAAATATTTTTGTATATTTTCTTAATCTCACATACCACCTTACTTAAAATGCTGAACAAAAATGAAAGCCATTTACAACTCCCTGTAACGCCAAATTAGAGCGCAGCTCTTGAGGAGTAGAGGAAGGCATGGGGGGTCACGTGACCTCGGGGGTCACGTGACCCTCGAGTCACGTGGCCCCCAGGTCACGTGACCCCCCAGGTCACATGAACCCCGAGGTCACGTGACCTCGGGGCAGACCCCAGGTCACGTGACCCGCAGGTCACGTGGTCCCCCAGGTCACTTGACATCAGGGTTCACGTGACCAGGGGGTCACATAACCTCCCCGAGGTCACGTGGCCCCCAGGTCACGTGACCCGAGGTCACGTGACCTCGGGGGTCACGTGACCTGGGGGTTGACATGACCTGGGGGCACGTGACCTGGGGGCCACATGACCTGGGGGGTCACGTGACCTGGGAGTCACATGACCTCGGGAGTCACGTGACATCGGGGGGTCACATGACCTGGGGAGTCACATGACCTGGGGGGTCACTCTGATCTGGGGCGGTTACGCCAACGCCGACGGCGACGGCGACGACGCCGCTCAAGCCGGAAACGTGCGCCTAAAGCCCAGTTCGCACTCTTGCAACCGAGTACGACCGAGAGAGACAAGACCGGTTTTTAAGCCTCTTGCGACGTCTTATGACCGGATGCACTGCTGCGGAGCTGGTTCTAGGACTCGGTCGTACTCGGTCGCATATATGTGAACGGCGCTTAAGAACTACGCTCTAAAACGAACTAAAGAAAGTGTAACTGTGAGAAAAAGAAAACGGAAATCGGTTCATCAAACGACGTTTCATAGACACGGGATGTTTGATCAACAACTTAGATTAGCTTCTTTTTTTGTAATAAGCTGGATCAGGCTGTCGCCGCGAAGCGTCATTTATGGGTGGGCCAGGTGTAACCAGCCGCCGCGTACTGTTGCCGCGAAGCGGCGTAAACGGGGCGGCCGGATGGGCTAACACGCACCACAGTAATACACGTGCGACAAAATGTCCCTACAGCGTGCAATGTGAGCAATATGCGTTGATGAAACGTGTGTCCATGAAAGGTTGTCCACGAAACGCAATTTCACGAAACAAGTTTCGAAGACACGACAGGGAGCCATCAGTTCATTGAACAACGCTTCATTGACAGATTGTTTCATCGGCACGCCATGTTTCATCGACAGATTGTTTTATCGACAGCTCAGATTAGCTTCTTTTTTTTTTTGGTAATAAGCTGCATTAGACTGTCGCCGCAAAGCGGAGTGTACGAGTGGGTCAATTTGGCTAACATTTTTGTAATGAGCCGTTGTCACTGCGAAGTGGCACAAACGGGGTGGTCGGATGGGTTAACACGCACTCCAGTGCTACAGGTGCGACAAAATCTCCCTACCATGTGCAATGCGCGTAACGAGGGTCGGTGATATGTTTTTGTCGACGGAGCTTGTGCCCTTGGAAAGTCGTCCACGAAACGATAGGGACCCATCAGTACACCCGGACAACGGATCAACCGAACAGCGTCACCAACACGGTTCCTGTTCCCCATGGCCCACGACATGGCAGTGCTGGTACCGCTCGACGGAAATGAGAAGCTCGGCGAGCGCTTTGCAACGACGGTCTCTGCCACCGCCACTGTCCCCGCCACTCCAGCCACCATCTTGTCCGCGGGGCCCGCCACCCATTCCACCCCAACTTTCGGCACCACGGCCCGCAGCTCCATCATCGCTCCTACCACCTCCGTCACCATCACCGCCGGTAGGCCCCATCTTCTATCTTTGACAACGCAAGACAAGAAAGAAAGCTACCCGCGTTTCTGCCACGCCCTCAACGCTGCACCTCTCTGCACCCATAGCGTTCAACTCAGCGTGTGCCACTCAAGCAAATTACCACGTGCAACCCAACGCAACTCACTGCGTGCAACCCAACGCGGCAACACCACGCAACTCACCGCGTGCGCGTGCGGCAAGGTCCGATAACGACGCTGCATCTGAGCCGGGTAACGTAACCCGAAGCTTCCGGAGGCGATCGAGTCGAGCGGAGAACTGTTTTCCCGGGAGCCGCCGGATGTCGGTGTGTGCGTGACCACATGTTCAGCGAACGACGTTTCATTGACATGTTGTTGGGTCGAAGCTGAGATTAGCTTTTTTTTCTCTCGTTTTGTGTGACACAGTCGATTCCAATACATCGAATTCAAAGCGGGATCGTAGAAGAGTTCCATATATCGATAATTTAATATGCAAAAATGTTAACTTAAAGCCGACCCCGACCACTTCTCGCTTTCCACTTTTCCCTCGCTTCCTCCTCTCCCTTTTACCCTCTCCACCGTTGCCTGTTTCCTCCTCTAGATCTTCTGCCTTGCAGAATCTCGAGTCTGGTTGTCGGCCTTTAAGCTCCAGTTAAAATTTCCGCGCGTCTCTGCTAATACCGAAGGTAGGTCGCGACAAACGGGAGCTTACCAAAATAGAGCATCCTTAAGACGCTAAATACAGTAGAGCGTAGTTGGCGGAGACCGCAAGCAAACAAAACACGAAAATAATGATAAATAAGTGAAAGAAAAAAAAAGTGAGACGCAAAAAAACAAAGCTAGTGACTATTTCGACGTCCACCGTCAAAATATCTCAAAATTTATTTCAATGTCTGTTAGGTCCCAGGACTTTCGGGGAAACTGTGTTCGGTATATATATTCTTGTTTGGTTGTCGTTTTTTTTTGTGACGGGCTCAAAAGATAACAGGGGCCCGCAATGTTTACGTGTCCCGGACGCGACGGCACTTAACGAATTCCGAAGTAACCCGAATCTCGAGCACCGGGGTTGGAAGTGTGGGGAGTCGGCGAGAAGCACCGCCGGGTCGGAACGACACGACGGGGGTGCGGAGCGACCCGGCGAGGTGACAAGCGATGCTGACCAGACGCCCGGGAAAGTGGGGACGATTCCGGGAATTTTGGGGGCGCGCGGGAAAGAGAAGGGAGTCTACGCTGAGCATCGGAGGGGGCAAGACGCCACCAGGACTCCGAGAGGTCTCGCGTAGCTCCTAAGATCTGTTAACCAGTCCGTAACTATATATGTAAATAAATCACATATATCTATTCGTAACCTTCACCTGGGTGTCCCTCTGCAACTACATCTCCGTTGGCCAAGGCGGAATTGGGGGTTGCCATCATCACATCGGCGGCAACCCAACAAAGGACTTCAACCCCTCTCAACGACAACACCAGAGAGAGAGAGAGGAGGCGAAAATTAACTGGCGCAGTCGGCAAGGATTTCGCCACGCCCTTCGGAGGAGAAAGCTGTCTACACTACATCGTGAGGGACACCGAGAGCTTTGCAGGTGAAGATGACGAATGACTGGGACTCGTCACCGTTGGAGTGACGAAGTGAAGCTGCGACCCTAGAAGGACGTCGATTGTCTGGCTGTCGCCGAAGGTGTGACAGTGGGCCGCAGGAGCTCCTTGGAAGCAGACACCTCAACGTCCGACCGTCGCCGTGAGTGCGACGTGGGGTCAAGAACACCAGACGACGTGGAGTGCCCGGCAGTCACCGAAGGTGTGATCAGGAGCCGCAGGAGCTCGCCGGACACAAGACGTCAGGCCGTCGCCGGGGTTGCGAAGAAGGCCAACGAGATCGTCGGAGAGTGCTGAGTGTCCGTCTGTCGCCGGTGGTGTGACAGGGAGCTGGAAGAGCTTGACGGATACGGAAACAAGGCATCCAATCGTCGTGGAACTGCGACGCAAGGTCGACGAGACCATCGGAGAGCGTCGACTGTCCGGCTGTCGCCGCAGGTGCGACGAGGAGCCGTGGAAGCTCGCCGGAAAAGAGACGTTCGACCGTCGCCGCAGGTGTGACGGGAAAGCAGCTGGTGATTGCTGCAGACGCTGCTCCTCAAGACATCTGATCTGCACAGTGCCACAAGTCGGCAGCGGCCAAGCCTGGTGCAGCTATCCGGGACAATCAGCGGCCCGTGATCGTGGCGGACACGACAACCAGGTGGGAGGTCCCTTTGTTGTTCTCCTCTGGGCGTCATGTTGGGTACGCGAGCAAACGCCAAGAAAGGCCAGTCATCTGAAAGCAGTAGTGAATTGGGGGCAGAAGGGGAGTCCGATATGGACAGTAACGCTTTGCAGCTCCGGAAGGAACTAATGGAGATGGAGATAGAAAAGCTGAAACTAGAGCTGGAAGTGGCTAGACTTGCCAGAGCGCAGGACACCACGTCGGGAGCCAGCGCTGCCCGAACGGAGGGGGACGAGGTACTTAGGTACTCGCGGATTGTAAGGGGCGTATTGTCCAACATGCCAGAGTCCGAACCGTTGGTGCCCTCGTGGTTCTCCGGGGTGGAGAGTATGTTCAACAGCCTTCACGTGCCGGAAAGCATCAGGGGCGCAATGATCCTCCCCTTCCTCACGGAGAGAATGAGATCGGTCGCAAACCGAATCGCTGCTGACGCGATGCCGTCGTACGACGACTTAAAAGGAGCGATGCTTGAGGAGCTTCAGCTTGCTCCAGCGGAGTATCGGGAGCTGTTTTACAAAACTAGAAAGGACGAAAAGGAGTCCTGGGGACAGTTTGCATCTCGGCTGGGCGACTTTCTTGGATATTATTTGAAAAGTAGCGAGGTGACATCTCTGGAGATGCTGAGGCAGCTGCTGATAGCTGATCAGCTAAAGCGCACGATGCACCGAGACACGAGAGCATATGTCGACCTGAGCGAAAAAGGAAAATGGTTACCGCCCGCAGAAGTGGCCAAACTTGCGGTAAACTATGAACGAACGCAGAAGGAATCGAGGGCTAAACAGGGGCCACCTTTCCCAAATCGCGAGGGGAATAAACCGAGTCTGAAAGATAAAGGCGTGGCTTCTGGTACAGAGAAAAGAAGCTGCTTCGGATGTGGGAAGTTGGGGCACATTTGGGCCAACTGCCCGAAGCCTAAGGATAAGGTCCCTAAAGGCGGTACCGTTGCTGGTGTAGGGCGCGATCGCAAGGAACAGCTACGGAGGGTGGTGGCAAACGAGAGGGACATCGCGACAAACACTCGCTATTGGGTCACGAGTCCAATTGGTCCCGTTGGTATCCGAGCATAACAAATTTCAAGGGAGGTTGGATTCGGGGGCGGATATCACGGTGATCAGGCGGAGTGTGATCCAGAGTGGGAGCCTTGAAACTTCGGGACCCATTGTTCTCCGCGGAGCCTTCGGTCAGTCAATAACAGCTGACTTGATGTACGTGCCGCTGCGGGCCGACTGTGACGAGTACGACACCGGACCACAGGTTATATCCCTGTGCGCGGTAACAGAGGAGCTGGCTGAGGGAATTGACGCGCTCATAACACCCGACGTGTACGATGAACTCCTCAGAGCGAAGGCCGAGTTTGAAGCTGAAGCCGGTGATCTGGGCCCCGACCTGCCCGAGGGGCACGGGGGCGAGCCAGTAGACTTTGAGGAGAACGAAATTCAGGCCGAGGTGCAGTTCGTGACGAGTCCAGCTGATGCAGGAGAGGGTACAAGCGTAACAGAATTCCGCAGAGAGCAGCTCCACGACGAATCACTCAGGGATGCCTGGAAGGAGGCTGAGAACGGGACACACGGCATGGTTGTGCGCGAGGGGCTCCTGTATCACAAGGATGACGTTGATGGCCGACCTTGTGAGCAGGTGGTGTTGCCGGCGTCCAGGCGCGAAAAGGTGCTCGAGCTGGCACATGACTCCCCGTGGGGAGGGCACTTTTCGCAAAAGAAGACCAAGAAGAGAATAAAGGGCGCGTTCTTTTGGCCAACGATGGCTCAAGATGTCAAGAAACACTGCCAGTCGTGTCATGCGTGCCAAGTACAGTCGAGGGCAAACGTACTGGATAGAGTGCCGATCACACCGCTCTCGCGGCCTGAGCTACCATTTCAAACAATCTTCATAGATTGTATCGGGCCGCTTGACCCTCCTTCGGCAAGGGGTCACCGGTACGCGCTTTGCATAGTCGACCTGTGTACGAGGTGGGCCGAGGTAGTCTGTCTGAGATCATTGACGGCGCAAGCAACATGTGACGCGTTGGTGGGTGTGTTCGCCAGATTCGGAACGCCGCAACTAATCTGCTCGGATCAGGGCACAAACTTTGTGGCAAAACTGACGCGACTGCTAACAGAGCGGCTGGGGGTGGAGATGCGGTTCTCGACTCCAGATCACCCCCAGAGCAACGGTCTAGTTGAGAGGTGGAATGGGACCTTCAAGGCCATGCTGCGTCATGTAATTCAGGATCACAGAGGGCAATGGGACAAGTACGTTCCATGTCTATTGTGGGCGTATCATGAGGTTCCCAATGAAACGACAGGCGTGTCACCGTTTGAAATGATGTTCGGCAGAAGTCCAAGTGGTCCACTCACTCTACTGAGTAAGCACTGGACCGGAGAATGGGCGGCTCCGGTGGGACTTAACTCGTCCGCTGAGTCGTACCTCCTGCAGCTTAGAAAAAGGATGAAAGAGTCCGCTGATCTGGCGCAGGATAATACCGTGGTAAACCAGCAGGCTTACGCGGCACGGTACAACTTGAGAGCCAGGGACAAGTCCTTTGCGGTAGGAGACCTAGCGCTGATCCTAGAGAAGGACTCTAGCGGTAAGTTAAAGGGAAAGTGGATCGGTCCGGTAAAGATCGAACAGCGGGTCAGAGAGCACAGTTATGTGGTGAAGCTGTCGGATGGAAGGGAGCGGCTTGTACACGCGAACAAACTAAGGCGGTACTACGTTAGGATGAATGCAGTGGGCGTTGTCTTTGACGCTGACGATGCGTTCGGCGCACTGGAGTACGTCCCTGCGCGAGAGTCCGGCGGGGCCAATGATGAGCCTCAAATTAATCGTGCGGCACGCCTGACTGAGAAGCAACACAAAGACCTAACCAGCTTGCGGGCTGAATTTAGTGGCGTGTTCTCTGATAAGCCAGGACAGTGTAAGGTGGGTTCGCACAAGATCGGGATCGTTGCGGGTACAGAGCCCAAGCGGACGTATCCGTACAAGATTCCGATGAAGCTCAGGGCAGAGGTGGATCGACAAATAGACCAGTTGCTGGACTGGGGTCTCATCTATCCAGTCGAGAGTATGTTCAGTCACCCGGTGGTGTGCGTCATGAAGAAAGACGGTACGGTAAGAATGTGCGTTGATTACCGGTGCCTGAACTCGATGACCGAACCTGACGCATTTCCCATGCGAGCGCCGACGGAACTGCTGTGGCAGGCAGCCAAGGCGAACTTCATTTCGGTCCTGGATATGACTCGGGGATACTGGCAGATCCCTGTAGAGCCCGAATCCCAGGCATGCACTGCCTTTGCGACATCTCGGGGTCTGTATGCCTGGCGAGTGATGCCCTTTGGGCTGCGTAACTCCTCTGCCACTTTCCAGCGAGTGATGAATCAGCTGCTTGCGGCCCACTCCGCGTACGCATGTGCGTATGTTGATGATGTGGCAGTCTTCTCTGAGACCTGGGAGGAGCATATGACTCATCTAGCTGGAGTACTGAGAACTATCGGAGAGGCAGGGCTCACCGTCAACCTGGAAAAATGTCAGTTCGGCAAAGATCAGGTAAAGTACCTGGGTCATGTAATTGGAGGTGGATCCCATTCTCCGGACCCCGAACGCACTCGTGCCATGCGGGACCTAGAGCGACCGACTACAAAGAAGGAGTTGAGAAGTGTTCTGGGCCTTTTCAACTACTATCGCGACTATGTACCGCATTTTGCGGAACTGGTGCTCCCACTGACAAAACTAACAGGTAAGAGGGTGGCAAACCAGATTCCGTGGTCCGCAGATGCGGAAGCAGCCTTTAACGCCGCCAAGGAGAAGTTGGCCGAGGCACCCCAACTGGCCGCGCCGGACCTGATGAGAGAGTTTGTCTTGACGACGGACGCGTCCGAGTTTGCGGTTGGCGCCTGTCTCTCGCAGGAAGATGGGGAGGAGGGAACAACCCATAGCTTTCCTGAGCAGAAAACTAACCCCGACGGAGACTCGCTGGGCAACAATCGAGCGAGAGGCGTTCGCGATCGTGTGGGCGCTATCGAAACTCGAAACCTGGCTTTTCGGGGCTAAAATTAAGGTGGTCACAGACCACAACCCACTAAAGTACCTCACCCTCACATCCCCGAGCAGCGCGCGTCTCACGCGATGGTCCCTTGCGCTCCAGCGCTACGAGATAACTATATCACATATTAAGGGGTCAATGAACCAGTGTGCGGACGCGTTGTCTAGGCTCAGAGTTGCGACCTAGAGACGGCGGGCCTTGAGGTATGGCTCCGGGCTGACATGACGTTCAGTGGAATGATCTCTGGGGCCTCCCATATGAGTTGTGCTAACCGTATAATATTATGTGCTAGTGCTAATGCATGGTGTTTTTTGTGTTTGTGTTTCCCTGTGTTTGCTTTAACTACGAATGTACCGGAAGGGTAGAGTTTCGTGCTGTAATAGGGGAAGGTTGGAGTTTATCGCCATTCCAGGCTGCACGGTGAACACTTCGCTTCTAAGTCCTGAGCCTTTATGTGTTTTTGTTTTGGTGTGTTGCTCGTTCTTGTAGCCCGAGCAACACAGTTGGGGGGAGATGTTAGGTCCCAGGACTTTCGGGGAAACTGTGTTCGGTATATATATTCTTGTTTGGTTGTCGTTTTTTTTTGTGTGACGGGCTCAAAAGATAACAGGGGCCCGCAATGTTTACGAGTCCCGGACGCGACGGCACTTAACGAATTCCGAAGTAACCCGAATCTTGAGCACCGGGGTTGGAAGTGTGGGGAGTCGGCGAGAAGCACCGCCGGGTCGGAACGACACGACGGGGGGTGCGGAGCGACCCGGCGAGGTGACAAGCGATGCTGACCAGACGCCCGGGAAAGTGGGGACGATTCCGGGAATTTTGGGGGCGCGCGGGAAAGAGAAGGGCAGTCTACGCTGAGCATCGGAGGGGGCAAGACGCCACCAGGACTCCGAGAGGTCTCGCGTAGCTCCTAAGATCTGTTAACCAGTCCGTAACTATATATGTAAATAAATCACATATATCTATTCGTAACCTTCACCTGGGTGTCCCTCTGCAACTACATCTCCGTTGGCCAAGGCGGAATTGGGGGTTGCCATCATCACATCGGCGGCAACCCAAAAAAGGACCTCAACCCCTCTCAACGACAGCACCAGAGAGAGACGTCTGTGACGTCACTTTCATAAAATGTCAAAATAGTGGCTTTATTATTTTCGGCGTCCTCCTTCAATGCAGCCGCTGCGTCGCAGTGGTAACCGTTTTGTGGTTTCGTTCTGTTTAGTTTCTGATGATATGTTGGCGTTTTGACGAACTGACAGTTTCTCTCTAGTTGGCAGTGGAAATGTCTTATTCAGCGTGTGTGTGGGACTGGCTCGACAGCTGATCCTTTCTGGACGTGAGTTTGCGCATCTCGGCACGCGTCTCACTTAAAATTTTGAATCTACACCGGAGGTGAACTGGATATCCCTCTGTCTTGCCTGCACATAACAAATGTAAGTGCGTACACTACGTGACACTGAGAAATTTGTCACGCTTTTTGTGGCTTTATATCGTATACGAAGGCGTCTTCGTATGGTTGCAGTCTCCTTTACATCTGGCTCCCGCCCTGTTTTTAACCGGGTTTCGTGAGTTCGTTGTTGCGATTCCCACGTTCGAGGGGGAGTCATACGAAAACGTCGCTGAGTGGCTTCGAGAAATCGAACGGGTGGCTCTCCTCGCAAATTGGACACCAAACCTCACCCTGCTCAACGCCGTCACCCGCCTTCACGGTGCCGCACGAGACTGGCACAAGTCATACGGTTCCCGGATCGACGACTGGGAAGTATGGAAGGAAGCCATCAAGGAACGCTTCCAACGAAAAATGGGACTTCAACAATTCTTGGAGTACCAACAACGCCGACAGCTCCGCCACAACGAGAGCATTGTGCAGTACATCTACGCGAAGAATGCCATGCTCGAGCGAGCTCCCTGTGAGCTAGGAGCCAGCGAACGGATCTCCTTAATCCTACACGGAATCACCGAGGACAAGTGGGCCAATCCCCTGGCAGCCCAAGGCTGTAAATCGGTCCTCGAGCTGATTGACTGCGCGACGACTTTGGACCACCGCCGACCCAGAGAAAAGACGCAACCACGCAAACAAGGCATGCACGAACATGCGACATCAACGCAGCAAACGACAGGCGCCCCGACCATCACCCCGACGAAAGCCCCATCACCGAAACCCTTCAAACGCACGAGGCAGAGCAACTGTTTTAATTGCGACCAGCCCGGTCACTTCTCCAGGGACTGTCCAGAGCCGAAAACTGCAGCGACCATCCGCGCAGAGGAGAAACGCGCGCAAAAGGGCACGGGTCCAAACGAGAAGAATGTCCACTGCTTCTTGCGCACGACAGGAGATTCTCTCCCCATCGTCACCGCCTTCACGGAGAAGAACCGTCCTTTGAAGGCGTGCATCGACACTGGGGCCAACATATCGATCATCGATCCCAGGGCACTACCCCAGGACGCTTGCGTATCGCCGTGGTCCCGAGCAGAGGAATTCGTCAACGTTTTGGACAACAAGCTGACGCCTGACAAGTGCACGTCTCTGACGATCAGCGTTGGATCAACGACGGTCAAGGTACCGGAAATACTCATTCTTCCACTCCCCAAGTCAATTGACCTACTTCTCGGATCAGATTGGCGCCAACTCGCTAACGTGGAAGTCACGTTTCACGTTTCGAACGACATAACCATCGTTGAACTACCTAAACGTCACGATTCGCCCGCCGAGATTTCAAAAACGACAATCTCCGGAGAAGCTCTAGTGTCCAACTTTCACGAGAAACTGCCCCAAGCCGAACGCCTGGCCATGTTCGTGAAGTTCGAGCCAGCACGGAATGACATCGAAGCAGCGCTAATGCAACGAATCCACACGGCTGTGGACAGCATTACCGAAGACGCTTCGCCGGAAGAACGCGAAAGACTCTTTGGGATACTCACAAAACACCACGCTGCGTTTACGACGGTGGAGGAACAACTGGGCACCTGCCCACACGCCGAGCCATTCCATCGAGCTACGCGACGAGATCCCCGTGGCGTCGCGGCCCTATCGATGCTCCCCAGCCGACCGGGAATTCATCAAACGACAGGTCGAAGACTACCGGGAGCGTGGAATTGTTCGCGAAAGCCAAAGCGAATATGCTGCACCGACGCTTGTGGTCAACCAGCCGAAAGACGAGACGACTAGACTCCACAGGTTGGCGAGACAGCGGCACGACGCGAAAGACAACTTGGAAAACTCTCAAGCTTCGGCCAAAAGCCGGTATGACGCAAGGAGCAAGACTCCGAGATTTAAGATCGGCGACTCCGTTTACTGCAGCATCGGAGCGAGAGTCAAGCACGATGGACCCATTCTTCGAGGGCCCGTTCGAGATCAAGTCCTTTCCAAGCCCAAACACGGTGGTCATCAAAAGGCTGCATTCCATAAAAGGACGACAAAACGAAAGAAAGGCAAACGTCGAGCAACTCCGCCGACACAATACACGCACGCCAGCGGCACCGGAGTTATCCGACACCTGCGTCGGCCGAGCGCTCTCCGGTCGCGCAGATCAAAGCGATGAACGTGAAGACGAGGACGGATCCGAGGCCCCAACGCGCGATAAAGAAGAAAACTACGGAGCAGTCATCAACACGTCGAGGATGACGCTGCAGGTCAGCAACAGTCAAGGACGCGCAGACCTCCGGCCTACCTTGCGGATTACGCGTTGGAGTGATTTGAGGACAAATCAATTTTAAACCGGGGCGTGTTAGCTTGGCCCAGCTCGTTTGTCTACTTTTTGTCTTTATTCCTCCTCCTCCTTGCCTCGGCGGGATCTGTAATGGATACTCAATACGTGACTTTTCGCGAGCGCGCGGTGCGAGCGCACGGGGTTGCGGGCCCAGCTTGTTTACGCCTCGCGAGAGCGAGAACTGAACTTTGCCCACAGCGCCTGCCTGGGAAGAAGACACCGCTTGTGCCTGCGTGGGAAGAGACCGCTCGCGCCGCCGAGAGAACGACCGGAGGCACGCCACGTAACGCACGCAAAAGAGACCTCTCCATGTAATCAGAAGTTAATCCAGTATAATAAACGTTATTTCATTTTCATCTCAAATCAACGTCGCATTATTAAGTAACGAAACGTCAGCACCCGGCCACCGCTGACAACTGTACCTTGGTGGCGTTGCAAGTGCGAGATGCTTGGGCTTTTCCGTCGCGACAGAGAAACGCTATTCTAAAGATGAATTCCACATGCGTAGATCCGGAGCGCTTTCTAAAATCCGCGAGGAGGCGAAATTCCGCTCCGTGGGACCCGCGCCGAGTCGACGAGCGGAAGATGGATTCGCATTTTGGAGCGAATCCTCGACCCGCTCGGTCGTTCAAAATGGCCGCTGCTCGAACTTGACAAGCCCACCAACGCCTCAGCCGACTGATCTTTTCGACGACCAGTGACAACTGTCACTGCTTACTGCGAAGTTACACGCGACACAGGCCGGGCGAAAATATCCGTACCACGGGGCCCATGTCACAAATAACGAGAAAGACGTCGGCATTCTCCACAGTCACATACCTTTCGGCCGCCTCGAAGTGGTGGGGCACGCACAGCGATTGCCATCGGTGGAGTTGAGACTGCTGGTACAACCTTAATAAACATGTGGTCACGCACACACCGACATCCGGCGGCTCCCGGAGAGGACAATTCTCCGCTCGACTCGATCGCCTCCGGTAGCTTCGGGTTACGTTACCCGGCTCAGGTGCGGCGTCGTCAGCACACCTTGCCGCACGCTTACATCAGTTCCGCCCAATATCCATTACATAAAGTTGGATAATATCCTAGCAATCTCACCCTCGCACAGCGGACAGTACTCTTTCGTTTGGCTGGCTGCCGTGTTGCCTCGCGATTGCGCCACTTCACGCCACCGTGAGGTAACCCTCGCCACGAGGGTACAAAAGAACGCTGCGCGAGATGACACAGGCGCAGGGCTTGTCCTATGTGCTTCTTCGCCTTTTACGGGAAATTGCAGCAGACGCTTCGCAGCCGCTAAGCACCGGATAGCGCTCCGTAATCCGCCACAAGACCTTGAACTGTGCAGATAAGGCTGGCGGCGCGCATGCTGCAGCTGTGGCGTTTTCTTCAGGGATCCCGTAGCGGAGGAAAAAAACGGTCTACTACAATTCCCTTTTGTCTCGTCTTTTTTGCGCTATTTTTAATATGAATGACACAGTGAACGAGACGGAGCAGCGAGACGACTTGGGTACCGGCGGCCTGGACAGACGGCGATCATCGCCGTCTTCATCATTATTCTAAATTCGCCCATATCTTGACTAAATAAAACGTTAGTGATCTTTACCAAGCATTCCAGACCAGTTTCAGTTCCGAGTCGGGTCTGGGACAGCCCAAGACACCACAAACACAGAGGTAACAAACCATCACTTGCGCTAGCTGCCTAATCTGTTCTTGCTTTATTGCACGAAAAAATGCCGGCGGCACGCAATGTAAAATGGTAACCAATCACTGGCTGCAAAATGAACAGGCCTAACCTTGCGTCTGCACTCCTTCGGATTTTCTGCCGTTCTTTCTCTCGTTCTTCCCCTCACGATCACAGACGTCAGCACTTGCGATTTGCCACGCCCCAGTCAAGGCTTTTGCTATCCCTGATCTACGCGAGGTAGAAGCGGTCGAGCCGTCACAATCCCAAGTAAACAACCGATGCATCCAGGGGCTCCGGAACCGGGAGGGGGGGGGGTAGCGGTCGCTTCCACAGGTTCTAAACCGGTGGGGGCATGCCCCACACTCAAAGCTGTTCCGACCGTCCCCCTCCCCCTCTTCTTGTCCCCTCCCACCACCATGAGGTGCAAGACCCGAAGTAGAAGAAAAAGCGCGGGCTTTTAATTTCGTGCGTCGTGTTTAAATGGTTTATATGGCTATAGTGTATGTCTGTGTGTATGAATGTAAGTAGCAGTAGTTGGTGACATGTATTATTTTTTGGAAGCCTTGTTAACCCGTTCATTTGAAGTTGTCATTCATTGTTTGTTCAATATATGCGTTCTCTTCTCACTAATAAATTTCCGAAGATTCTATCAGACTGCGGCCTTCATTTCTCTGCACTGCGCTTCGTCAGTGGTCGTTGAGATATATATATATATATATATATATATATATATATATATATATATATATATATATATATATATATATATATATATATATATATATATACAGCTTCTGCTGCGTCACGCGATGACAGCGCAGCAGAGGCTGATTGCACTATTTCTCCACGGGTACCGGTACCGCCGGGGCCGAGATGCGCTCCGATAGCAAACCGAAACTTAAAAACCCGTCGAATTTGTGCGGTTTTCCAGAAAGCCGTAAAATACGTCGCGTGCCTTCTATCGTTCTGCAATTTGTTGATTTAGGGTTTTTGATGATGCTGAGGAATTTTCTAATTAAAACCGTGCCCTTAAACCCAATATTAGAAAAGTTAATTCCGTAAAAATAATTAACAATATAATTATCTTGGACTTCAATAATTTTCCTAAATAGGCCCCTGGCCGAAAACCACAACGACGCAAGCCTTTTTTTTTTGCGACGCGTAGTTTCCGCGATATCGAATTTGTCTCTTTTTCGTGAAGCACCCTGTATATACAGGGTGTTTCACGAAACGTGGACAAAAAACTGCCTCAGTTCGTCACAGACTATTTCGCGGATGACAGAACGCATGCTCTCTTGTGTTGGAGCACATTGTAGTGGTCCTTGACACGTTGGTACCTGAGGCATTGGTGAATACCCAGCGTAGAGAACACGCTGTTGACGAGCTTATTGGAGGCGTTTGCAGCCGTCTACAACAGATATAACATCCGCAGGAGGCTGTGTCAGAAACAACCCGAAGGCTTCTTCGGAGATCCCTTTAAGGAGGTGACGAACTCGTTCACCTTCAGTCATCTGGTCGCTTACCCTTCGACAGAAAGTCAGGACGTTTTCTATGAATGACGTGTAGGTTTCGCCCGGTTGTTGAATGCGTGTATTAAGTCGACGCTCCGAAACAGCCCGACGATTTGCTGGTTTTCCAAACAGCTATCTTGCACGAGCTGTGAAAGTTTCCCACGATTGCCACTCGTGTTCGTGGTTTTAGGAACCATGTTTTTGCTCCGTCGGTAAAATAAAACAAAATTGCGTTGGTTAGCTTCTTCGAACTGTCCCATCGGTTGTAAGTGCTGACTCTGTTGTAGATGTCGAGCCATTCGTCAATGTCTTCCTCGCCTAGACCGGTAAAAACTTGCGGGCATGGGCGTACGAACCGGAGGGGGCAAGGGGGTGCCTGGCCCCCCCCCTTTCTCAGAGGGGGGGGGCAAGGCATGTGTTTTGCCCCCTGAAACGGCCGCCACTGGGCAGGGCAAACACTGGCAGGCGGCGCCCAGCGGGATAACCAAGGGCACCGCCACCCGGCCGCATATTGTTAAGGCGCGGACGATACACCCCCTAGCAACTGCGCTCACGCCGGATGGACTGGCTCGTGGAGAGAGACGCCGCCGCCGCCGTCAGCGTAAGTAGCATTTACAAGGGTTCCCGGAGTGGTAGCGTAGCTTGGGGAAGACGACAAAGTGTCTGCAAAGGAACATTGCCTTTTCTGCTTGTCCTAAACTGCAGCGAATTCCTGGGGCCCCGGTTCGTTTCGGTTGCCGTAAGGCTTACACTAAGACGCACAAGAACGACGGAAGATGAGCTCCATTGAGAGCAGTTCGACGGCACTGGATGGCCAGGTTTCAGAGAGGGTAGCGGAAAGCTCCCAGGACTACAGGATGATTCTGCCTCGTGTACCATCAGGTATGCTGGATACAAATTCTCTCTTTCTGCATGTTGGCATCACTGGACGTCTGTACAAAAGCCACTGATTTGAAGGAAGCCCTCTTTTCGATCATTGAGCGCAAAGACCTCCTTGGCTTGGGCCCCTACCAAATGAGCCACATTTGGTTGGCCACCTTTGCCAATGGAGCAGCCAAGTGTGAAGTCAAGGTACACCCTTCCTGCTGTGCTCGTGGGATATCAACTTACCTTGTTGAGGCAGCTTCATTTTGTCACCGCGCAGTAAAGCCTAGATCCACTTGTTTCGTAGTGTTTGAATTCACCTTTTATTTACATTAGAACCACTTGAAAGTTAAAACAATATACCGCAACTACTTATTTACAGCCTAGCTTGATTTGCAACACAACATTGACTTATAAAATAGTTACGGTGCCCCTTTCAGACGGAGAAAATAATTACAAGGTTGACAGAAGACATGGCAATCGGTGAGGCTCCGCTCGAAATCCTCGGACTGGAAGTGCGCCGAGCACATCACGCTATTCTTTGAGGGGTCCAACCGCTTCCCCTGTTCAGTGATTCAACCCATCGGTTGCGACACACGACGTCTCGGGAAACTGCGCGGGAGCCTATTCGGAAGCGATATATATATTAATTTTGAAGGTTCATCAGCAAATGGTGTACGCACTCACAGATGAAACGAAACACCAGTGGGCGACTTCTTCGACCGCTCAGACCGATTACTGCAATTTCTTGCACTACACAATCCCATCGCGGTTAGGAAACACCAGCACGATTCGTCCACACAATCAAGCGCGACCACCGCGATCGCAAACACTTTGCAGAGGTGACTCTTCAATAGAGACTACACATTTGATGTCGTTCTCCGTCGTTAGAACTGTTGCTCAGGCGGTGCTCTGCGTTATCACGCGGATTTCACGCTTCGGTGGTTCGCAGACTCCGCATCTCGACAATCTTGGCCATTGCCGCGCGTCGCTCCTCGGTCGGCTCCGTCCGTCAGAGTTAAACGCCAAAAATACAGGGATACAAGAATAGATGCAGACAGGACCAACTACCAACTCGCCATCTTAACTCCGCCCGGCAGTTTCGACGGCTACGTAACTCGTAAATCCCACCGAACGAGGTAGGATTTTATAGTATACCGCTAACCGACGCCTTTTTTTATGCCTAGGCTTCAAAAAAATCACGTGATGAAATCCCCCTGTGCACTTGGAAAGCCTTCACGTGGATAAAAGCAAACGTATGGATTCCACCACCATAGTAGCAAAGTGCAATCAAGAGAAAGAAGGCACTCCAGTCGCAGGCTACAACATGAGTGAATTTTTCCTTTCCTTTTCAAACTAAAAAACAAAAACAGAAAAAAACGTGAGCTTAAGACTTTGGCATTTGTAAAGGGAGCCTCACTAAGCTACTAAAGATAAGCTAACTAAAGATAATTTTATTCTTATACAGTCTTTCGAAGATGACCTAGCCTGATTGTGATTGTTTCTTCACAAAACCATGTAGAGAGGAAAGTTCTCTGCAGAAACGAATTTAACAACGAGAAGTCTAACATCTCTTCAAGAAATGCATAAATAAAATATTGGCCACTTTTTTCCCCTCAAAATCACTTATGAAGTGCATATTTCGCCCATATTCTCTAGGATGCCTAGCCTAAGTCGGGACATTTATCGTGTCAAAAAAACTCGGTCCAAGGTTAAAAGATATTTAAAATATTCTTACTTTATGCTTAAACCGTTTCTTAGCTTAAAGCCTGCCAACTTTTTAATGCGAAAGCATTAACTGTCTCATGGAGCGAGTTGACGTCATCAGTTTGAAGCGCGAAAATGGCTCCCATTGGCCGCTGCGCCATGGCCTCCGAGATACCGAAGCGCTCGCTAGTACGCAGCAGACGACAAAGGAAGCGGACGCGCGGCTTGCATGCTTTCGCATTCACCAACTCAAAAGAAATGCTTGGGTGTACCTCGGGCCGGGCTCAGGCTTATATTTTAAAAAGTTTGCCGAGCTCAAGCTTCTGTCTAAAAATTTGCTGCCGGGCCCACGCCGGGCGCGGGCAGTGTCTCTTCAGGGCCAGGTCTAGAAATTAAACATCTCTGTCGGGCTCGGGCCAGGTCTCTACCGGGCCGGGTCGGGCCCAAGAAATTCCGGCGCGTGACCCCTAAGCTCTCCCAAAATCTTCATTGCGTATCGTGCCCCTTATCATTGCGCGCTTGCGCGCCCGCCAACCTCTTCAGCCACCATAGTACAACCAATCAATCGCAGCTGCACCGCGACGTGACTTCACAAGGGTGCTGCGCCAGTGTTCCTTGACTAAAAGCTAACCCGCTAAAAAGCAGCTGGTCGCATCTTTAAAATTTGTTTTTGTGGAGTGCGCTGCTTCACTTTGGCGTAATATTTCGGCTGTGATCATACTTCGTGCCACTAAAGAGATACCAGTCATTTATTTTGGCTTCGTTTTCGACCGGAGTTGCCCTTTAAACAAATCTAAAATATTACTCTGGGCCAAAAAAACTTCTTTTTCCTCTCTCAATTTGCATTTCCTGTGTGAAATAAAAATGGTACTACTCCATCTTGGTGGCGTTGCAAGCGGGAGATGTTTAGAGAAGCTTGGGTTTTTGCGTCGAGGTGGAGGAACGTCATTCTAAAAGCGTGCGCTAACAGAAGCGCTATATTTAGCACTAGCGTGCGCTAAAATTGCGTACGCTATTCTAAAACTCCCAACTCTTTGCGTACGAAAACATTTACACTCCGCTATTCTAAAACTGCCTATTATCTTCGCGTTGTCCTTCTACATGCAGATTATTGTCACACGGCCGACTAGGGATAGGTGATTGACTGATTATACCATCATAAAGTTGCGCTACCGGAGAAGGGTTCAATCAGACTTTACTAAACTATAAAAAAATGGACCGACAAAACTTGTTTAATATACTAGTTTTATTCGCAGCTTTGTATCACAGTATATGAAATGGAAGGAAAAAGAACAGCTGTCCTGAGTCCTCAAAAAACGTTTATGCTTTTTTCCTGCAAAGCTAAACAAGCCCGAGAATATAAGCAAGGTGTACGATTTTAATTCAAAACTGCTTTTCTTAAAAGTAAGTTTTGAGAATTAGGCGAGTTCCGCTTTCCCCCGTATTTATCAAGCTCGGCAGTCATTAGATAAGAGCATAATTTTCACGGTAAGTTGACTAATTAACTAGAATCTCTTTCCATAACATTTTAATTATTGCTTTTAGGGGTGATGTTGGAATTGCAGTATTGCTGAAAATTACTACTAAGGGCCAGACAAATTTAAAGAAACTGCAAAAAGGTAATGGGTTTCTAGATATTAATCTATCAATTTTCGTGTTTTTTTGCTTGATTTAGAAGTTGCGCGAAACAGAGTGTATCAAGCACTGACCACAATGACGCTTGGAAAAGCGACATAGTCGTTTAAGTCACTTGCGTTGTCACTTGTCATCCGTGCACCCACCAAGGACATGCTTCCCAGATAGTGACAACATGATAGGGACGACGATGTCACTCTTCCAAGCGTCATTGTGGGCAAGGTTTGAGACGCTCTGCTTGAGCTAAATTTTTAAATCGGGCAAACGCAGAAATTGGTTAGGTAATATCTTCGACACCACTGCCTTTTCCGAATTCTTTAAATTGGTCTGATCTCAATACTAATTGATGTCAATACTACAATTCCAACATGACATTTAAACATTAATTAAAAAGTTCATTTAGATATTTTAGTTAATTAGTCAACTTATAGTGACAATTATGTATAGTGACAATTAATGTCCCCTGAGCCTGATAAATTCACGGTGAAAACAGAACTAATCTGAATCTCGCCCCTATCTTAAGAAAATATGTTGGAGTTAAAAAGCAGACATCGATCCCAAATAACCTTGAATGGGACTTTTTCAAGGTGTCGCGGGAGATTACGGCTCAATCTCTAAGAACAAGTGCAGCGTATCATTTTGGATAAACCTGTCCTTCTCCAGCTTTTCTGCTGTGGACAGGCATTCGGCTCCAAAGCCTCCAAGTTTATTAGTCTGTGCTTTTGGCCCCTGAAAGGTTGGTGAATCTCTATACTTAGCAGGGTTCACTTTGATTGAAATCACATTCGACTCATCCTTGGGGTGTATGACACCAACCGTGTAACACTTTGCGGAAGGGCCAGTCTAACTGCAAATCCTGATCCCCAGGGTGTATTTGCATGAAGCACCCAAGGTGAAGCACACCCTTTTCTCGTGTAAGCTTGACAAGTTGGGAGACCATGTAATCATACACATTACTCTTGGGACTATCCCAGAACTTAAATTCTTCCTCAGGTACTTCTGCTTCTTCAGGTCTGCCCACTGCTCGAGGTACCAATGGAGCTTCTTAGGTCTACAATGGCTTAGCAAAATCTGGGACACTGCATCCAAGATCACTGTCAATTTCTCCGTTTGCAAACTCAGCTCTGTGCGCAAGTGCTCTTTGTAGTCGGCCGCTGCTGCCTGGAAAACACCATGCAGTGTTTTGGCTACTTGAATGGAGCAGACTCTGTTTAGGTCATCAAGTTTCTCAGTGAACCTAGAAGCATCAGCCTCCAATTGGTCCTTGCACTCTCGCACCCTCTTCTCTGACGGTTTCACTGCACCGGTTCAAACTCGTCTGCAATGACATGAGGTCCTCAGAGATCTTCCCCATGTCTCTCTTCATCTCAAAACAAGCTGTGCCGATGTCCTTGAGGTCTGGTGTGATGTCGTCATTGGCAGGCTCACATGTGGCTTGGTGAATGTTGCATCCAATCTTGAAGTGCTCCAAAATGTCACGCTGCAACACTGACGACTGGCACAAGCAACCAGAAACAATGCTGAAGTTGCATTCCTTGTAGTGATCCAAGATGCTGGCTGCAGAGACAAACGAAGCTGCAGCCTTTAGGTGCATTCCAACAGACCACCTTGAAAAGAAAAAATAATATGTCAATGCAAATGCTTCGTGACTAAATCTCAGGTCTATGCCAGATACGTATGAGCTAATGTGTTTGATACCATTAAAAAACCAAATGGTGTCACCATCATTATTTGCAGTTGTTCTTGCCTTCCAATAAAGCAGAGCACCTAACCGTAAGTCATTTGGTGTCAAATTTGGGAGTCCTAGCAGAGCTTGTACAAGATACTCACTAAAAGTATTTAAGTTAAGTTACTGAGTACCACGAAAAATAGTAACTGAGTAGAGTACTAAATACTCAAATTTGTAAAGTAATTGAGTAAAGTACAAAATACTCCAAAAAAGTAACTCGTTACTTTCAAGATATTCTCAGGTTACAATTTTCTCTGCAATTCATTGTCAAGCACAACCGAAGTCCGAAACAATTCTTCCTCTCAGCCACTATGGAATCTCCTGAAAATCTCTTAGCAAGACTTTGGCTGCCAGTCAGGCTTCTAGGAGGTCCCAAGTGACTACGAATGAAACAAAAATAAACACGTTTTTCGTTTATACCCTGTTGTGAAAGGCTACGACACACCCGTACCACGATTACGAGAGCGGCGCGTGCCCTAGCTCACGTCGACCAAAGCACGCCCGCGCACCGACCGGCGGCTCGTGCGGGAGCTTTGGAGAACTGGGCTCTCGAGGCAACCTTGGTCAAGCTGTTGGTGTCCGTGTCTGCGTGTGCGTGTGGGTGACTCTTCAGCGGTGAGCCACCACGCCGAGAGAGCTCGCCACGAACTTCTTCGCCATTGGCTGGCCGTTGGCACACGAACTTCTTCGGCATTGGCTGGCCGCTGGCACACGAACTTCTTCCGCATTGGCTGACGAGGACCACGTAGGCCCCTGCGATTAAACAAGCCAGTGGACGGCGAAATGGCAGGTGGATATATAAAGGAAGGACACCCGTGAAGTTGTGGTTGTACCGAATACTGAAACGATGTTGTAATTAATGTAAATATAGAGTGTTCTGTTTTGCTGAGCTCGTCGCCTCCCGGCTTCTCTGTCCTGTCTCCTACCCGGCACAAGGTAGCGTCGCCGGGCTGGGAGCCTTCGTTGGAACCCTCAATCACGACAACCCTTGCTAT
>JAZHYW010026587.1:0-46489 GCA_037355805.1 Ixodes ricinus
GCCACGCCCTTCGGAGGAGAAAGTTGTCTACACTACATCGTGAGGAACACCGAGAGCTTTGCAGGTGAAGATGACGAATGACTGGGACTCGTCACCGTTGGAGTGACGAAGTGAAGCTGCGACCCTAGAAGGACGTCGATTGTCTGGCTGTCGCCGAAGGTGTGACAGTGGGCCGCAGGAGCTCCTTGGAAGCAGACACCTCAACGTCCGACCGTCGCCGTGAGTGCGACGTGGGGTCAAGAACACCAGACGACGTGGAGTGCCCGGCAGTCACCGAAGGTGTGATCAGGAGCCGCAGGAGCTCGCCGGACACAAGACGTCAGGCCGTCGCCGGGGTTGCGAAGAAGGCCAACGAGATCGTCGGAGAGTGCTGAGTGTCCGTCTGTCGCCGGTAGTGTGACAGGGAGCTGGAAGAGCTTGACGGATACGGAAACAAGGCATCCAATCGTCGTGGAACTGCGACGCAAGGTCGACGAGACCATCGGAGAGCGTCGACTGTCCGGCTGTCGCCGCAGGTGCGACGAGGAGCCGTGAAGCTCGCCGGAAAAGAGACGTTCGACCGTCGCCGCAGGTGTGACGGGGAAGCAGCTGGTGATTGCTGCAGACGCTGCTCCTCAAGACATCTGATCTGCACAGTGCCACAAGTCGGCAGCGGCCAAGCTTGGTGCAGCTATCCGGGACAATCAGCGGCCCGTGATCGTGGCAGACACGACAACCAGGTGGGAGGTCCCTTTGTTGTTCTCCTCTGGGCGTCATGTTGGGTACGCGAGCAAACGCCAAGAAAGGCCAGTCATCTGAAAGCAGTAGTGAATTGGGGGCAGAAGGGGAGTCCGATATGGACACTAACGCTTTGCAGCTCCGGAAGGAACTAATGGAGATGGAGATAGAAAAGCTGAAACTGGAGCTGGAGGTGGCTAGACTCGGAAGAGCGCAGGACACCACGTCGGGAGCCAGCGCTGCCCGAACGGAGGGGGACGAGGTACTTAGGTACTCGCGGATTGTAAGGGGCGTATTGTCCAACATGCCAGAGTCCGAACCGTTGGTGCCCTCGTGGTTCTCCGGGGTGGAGAGTATGTTCAACAGCCTTCACGTGCCGGAAAGCATCAGGGGCGCAATGATCCTCCCCTTCCTCACGGAGAGAATGAGATCGGTCGCAAACCGAATCGCTGCTGACGCGATGCCGTCGTACGACGACTTAAAAGGAGCGATGCTTGAGGAGCTTCAGCTTGCTCCAGCGGAGTATCGGGAGCTGTTTTACAAAACTAGAAAGGACGAAAAGGAGTCCTGGGGACAGTTTGCATCTCGGCTGGGCGACTTTCTTGGATATTATTTGAAAAGTAGCGAGGTGACATCTCTGGAGATGCTGAGGCAGCTGCTGATAGCTGATCAGCTAAAGCGCACGATGCACCGAGACACGAGAGCATATGTCGACCTGAGCGAAAAAGGAAAATGGTTACCGCCCGCAGAAGTGGCCAAACTTGCGGTAAACTATGAACGAACGCAGAAGGAATCGAGGGCTAAACAGGGGCCACCTTTCCCAAATCGCGAGGGGAATAAACCGAGTCTGAAAGATAAAGGCGTGCCTTCTGGTACAGAGAAAAGAAGCTGCTTCGGATGTGGGAAGTTGGGGCACATTTGGGCCAACTGCCCGAAGCCTAAGGATAAGGTCCCTAAAGGCGGTACCGTTGCTGGTGTAGGGCGCGATCGCAAGGAACAGCTACGGAGGGTGGTGGCAAACGAGAGGGACATCGCGACGAACACTCCTATTGGGTCACGAGTCCAATTGGTCCCGTTGGTATCCGAACATAACAAGTTCCAAGGGAGGTTGGATTCGGGGGCGGATATCACGGTGATCAGGCGGAGTGTGATCCAGGGTGGGAGCCTTGAAACTTCGGGACCCATTGTTCTCCGCGGAGCCTTCGGGCAGTCAATAACAGCTGACCTGATGTACGTGCCGCTGCGGGCCGACAGTGACGAGTACGACACCGGACCGCAGGTTATATCCCTGTGCGCGGTAACGGAGGAGCTGGCTGAGGGAATTGACGCGCTCATAACACCCGACGTGTACGATGAACTCCTCAGAGCGAAGGCCGAGTTTGAAGCTGAAGCCGGTGATCTGGGCCCCGACCTGCCCGAGGGGCACGGGGGCGAGCCAGTAGACTTTGAGGAGAACGAAATTCAGGCCGAGGTGCAGTTCGTGACGAGTCCGGCTGATGCAGGAGAGGGTACAAGCGTAACAGAATTCCGCAGAGAGCAGCTCCAAGACGAATCACTCAGGGATGCCTGGAAGGAGGCTGAGAACGGGACACACGGCATGGTTGTGCGCGAGGGGCTCCTGTATCACAAGGATGACGTTGATGGCCGACCTTGTGAGCAGGTGGTGTTGCCGGCGTCCAGGCGCGAAAAGGTGCTCGAGCTGGCACATGACTCCCCGTGGGGAGGGCACTTTTCGCAAAAGAAGACCAAGAAGAGAATAAAGGGCGCGTTCTTTTGGCCAACGATGGCTCAAGATGTCAAGAAACACTGCCAGTCATGTCATGCGTGCCAAGTACAGTCGAGGGCAAACGTACTGGATAGAGTGCCGATCACACCGCTCTCGCGGCCTGAGCTACCATTTCAAACAATCTTCATAGATTGTATCGGGCCGCTTGACCCTTCTTCGGCAAGGGGTCACCGGTACGCGCTTTGCATAGTCGACCTGTGTACGAGGTGGGCCGAGGTAGTCTGTCTGAGATCATTGACGGCGCAAGCAACATGTGACGCGTTGGTGGGTGTGTTCGCCAGATTCGGAACGCCGCAACTAATCTGCTCGGATCAGGGCACAAACTTTGTGGCAAAACTGACGCGACTGCTAACAGAGCGGCTGGGGGTGGAGATGCGGTTCTCGACTCCAGATCACCCCCAGAGCAACGGTCTAGTTGAGAGGTGGAATGGGACCTTCAAGGCCATGCTGCGTCATGTAATTCAGGATCACAGAGGGCAATGGGACAAGTACGTTCCATGTCTATTGTGGGCGTATCATGAGGTTCCCAATGAAACAACAGGCGTGTCACCGTTTGAAATGATGTTCGGCAGAAGTCCAAGTGGTCCACTCACTCTACTGAGTAAGCACTGGACCGGAGAATGGGCTGCTCCGGTGGGACTTAACTCGTCCGCTGAGTCGTACCTCCTGCAGCTTAGGAAAAGGATGAAAGAATCCGCTGATCTGGCGCAGGATAATACCGTGGTAAACCAGCAAGCTTACGCGGCACGGTACAACTTGAGAGCCAGGGACAAGTCCTTTGCGGTAGGAGACCTAGCGCTGATCCTAGAGAAGGACTCTAGCGGTAAGTTAAAGGGAAAATGGATCGGTCCGGTAAAGATCGAACAGCGGGTCAGAGAGCACAGTTATGTGGTGAAGCTGTCGGATGGAAGGGAGCGGCTTGTACACGCGAACAAACTAAGGCGGTACTACGTTAGGATGAATGCAGTGGGCGTTGTCTTTGACGCTGACGATGCGTTCGGTGCACTGGAGTACGTCCCTGCGCGAGAGTCCGGCGGGGCCAATGATGAGCCTCAAATTAATCGTGCGGCACGCCTGACTGAGAAGCAACACAAAGACCTAACCAGCTTGCGGGCTGAATTTAGTGGCGTGTTTTCTGATAAGCCAGGACAGTGTAAGGTGGGTTCGCACAAGATCGGGATCGTTGCGGGGACAGAGCCCAAGCGGACGTATCCGTACAAGATTCCGATGAAGCTCAGGGCAGAAGTGGATCGACAAATAGACCAGTTGCTGGACTGGGGTCTCATCTATCCAGTCGAGAGTATGTTCAGTCACCCGGTGGTGTGCGTCATGAAGAAAGACGGTACGGTAAGAATGTGCGTTGATTACCGGTGCCTGAACTCGATGACCGAACCTGATGCATTTCCCATGCGAGCGCCGACGGAACTGCTGTGGCAGGCAGCCAAGGCGAACTTCATTTCGGTCTTGGATATGACTCGGGGATACTGGCAGATCCCTGTAGAGCCCGAATCCCAGGCATGCACTGCCTTTGCAACATCTCGGGGTCTGTATGCCTGGCGAGTGATGCCCTTTGGGCTGCGTAACTCTTCTGCCACTTTCCAGCGAGTGATGAATCAGCTGCTTGCGGCCCACTCCGCGTACGCATGTGCGTATGTTGATGATGTGGCAGTCTTCTCTGAGACCTGGGAGGAGCATATGACTCATCTAGCTGGAGTACTGAGAACTATCGGAGAGGCCGGGCTCACCGTCAACCTGGAAAAATGTCAGTTCGGCAAAGATCAGGTAAAGTACCTGGGTCATGTAATTGGAGGTGGATCCCATTCTCCGGACCCCGAACGCACTCGTGCCATGCGGGACCTAGAGCGACCGACTACAAAGAAGGAGTTGAGAAGTGTTCTGGGCCTTTTCAACTACTATCGCGACTATGTACCGCATTTTGCGGAACTGGTGCTCCCACTGACAAAACTAACAGGTAAGAGGGTGGCAAACCAGATTCCGTGGTCCGCAGATGCGGAAGCAGCCTTTAACGCCGCCAAGGGGAAGTTGGCCGAGGCACCCCAACTGGCCGCGCCAGACCTGATGAGAGAGTTTGTCTTGACGACGGACGCGTCCGAGTTTGCGGTTGGCGCCTGTCTCTCGCAGGAAGAATGGGGAGGGGAGGGAACAACCCATAGCTTTCCTGAGCAGAAAACTAACCCCGACGGAGACTCGCTGGGCAACAATCGAGCGAGAGGCGTTCGCGATCGTGTGGGCGCTATCGAAACTCGAAACCTGGCTTTTCGGGGCGAAAATTAAGGTGGTCACAGACCACAACCCACTGAAGTACCTCACCCTCACATCCCCGAGCAGCGCGCGTCTCACGCGATGGTCCCTTGCGCTCCAGCGCTACGAGATAACTATTTCACATATTAAGGGGTCAATGAACCAGTGTGCGGACGCGTTGTCTAGGCTCAGAGTTGCGAGCCTAGAGACGGCGGGCCTTGAGGTGTGGCTCCGGGCTGACATGACGTTCAGTGGAATGATCTCTGGGGCCTCCCATATGAGTTGTGCTAACCGTATAATATTATGTGCTAGTGCTAATGCATGGTGTTTTTTGTGTTTGTTGTGTTTTGCTGTGTTTGCTTTAACTACGAATGTACCGGAAGGGTAGAGTTTCGTGCTGTAATAGGGGAAGGTTGGAGTTTATCGCCATTCCAGGCTGCACGGTGAACACTTCGCTTCTAAGTCCTGAGCCTTTATGTGTTTTTGTTTTGGTGTGTTGCTCGTTCTTGTAGCCCGAGCAACACAGTTGGGGGGAGATGTTAGGTCCCAGGACTTTCGGGGAAACTGTGTTCGGTATATATATTCTTGTTTGGTTGTCGTTTTTTTTGTGTGTGACGGGCTCGAAAGAAAACAGGGGCCCGCAATGTTTATGAGTCCCGGACGCGACGGCACTTAAAGAATTCCGAAGTAACCCGAATCTTGAGCACCGGGGTTGGAAGTGTGGGGAGTCGGCGAGAAGCACCGCCGGGTCGGAACGACACGACGGGGGTGCGGAGCGACCCGGCGAGGTGACAAGCGATGCTGACCAGACGCCCGGGAAAGTGGGGACGATTCCGGGAATTTTGGGGGCGCGCGGGAAAGAGAAGGGCAGTCTACGCTGAGCATCGGAGGGGGCAAGACGCCACCAGGACTCCGAGAGGTCTCGCGTAGCTCCTAAGATCTGTTAACCAGTCCGTAACTATATATGTAAATAAATCACATATATCTATTCGTAACCTTCACCTGGGTGTCCCTCTGCAACTACATCTCCGTTGGCCAAGGCGGAATTGGGGGTTGCCATCATCACATCGGCGGCAACCCAACAAAGGACTTCTACCCCTCTCAACGACAACACCAGAGAGAGAACTAACTCTCGACTACAGGAAATTTTCATAATTTTTGTTCTTTTCATTGGGTGAATGCATTATAGATATTACCTTTTCAACGTATTTGCTGTGCCTGTTGTGATGGTCTTTCCAAAGATGCTCAAGTAGTAGTTTTGAAATGTCTTGACAATCAATAGGTGGTTCATTCCTTTTAGAGGCTTTTTTGAGCTCAATTTGTAGAATTTCTTGAGACCTTCTTATTCCTCTGCATCATCCAGAAGATTGTTTCTTTGGTTGTTCTCCAAGAAAAGTTTTATTCGTTCAAGAACGAACGACAGCTCCACGATACCTTTTCGGTTTTCGAAATTTTGAATTTAGGCTCTAGTAACATTTGGTGTCTTCGTTGTGAAAGCCACGACTAATTCACTCCAAATCATAGAGAGGAAAAAGTTTTATAGACGTTCCTGGTTGTTTTCATATAATATCGTCGTAGAATGTTAAATTGGCAAGTTTTTTACATCTTGCTCGAAGACGTCCTATATCGCGAAGATATTCATTTCCGTATTTTTGAGGCATTACAGAATCAAAGAGACATTTTTCGGGAATATTGCGTCTCTGAGGAGCTTAACATTAAATTTCCTCAACTCCCATTTGGGTCGGTTCACAAGGAGTCCCGATTCCAAAGCGAATCGAAACGACGCACTGGTCAGAAAAGAAAATTGGTTTAACCGTGTAATTCTTCATTGAACTGAATGTATCGCCGTGCACATATATCCTGTCAAGGTGAGTGTGTGAAACACCTGAATGTGAGTAAAACGTATTGATTGGTCTTTTCTACATGCCTCATCTAGAAGGTTACACCCCTCGGGAAGATCTTTGCAGAAAGCCAGCGCTTCTTATCATACCGCGGGGATCGGTGGCCGAGTGGTCTCAGCGCACACCAGCTCGGGAGCACGTGGAGCGAAAGCTCGCTCTGCAGAACCCAGTGGTCCTGGGTCAACCTCCCACCCCTGCCCGTTTCTGATCTGGATGGGCATCGTACCGGCGTGCGGTCGTGCATCCCTACTGCGTGGTGCACGTTAAAGACCCCAGGTTAGCGGTTGTACCGCACTGGCTAAATTGCTCATCTGCAGCTGAGACACCAGACGCCCACTGAGGCAGACTACCCTTCCGGCTGCATAAACATACACACAACAATTTGCTTTGTGTCCATACCGCAGTTTGAATTAGTGCACGGTCTTCAAAATTACATGCACAGTTAAAACATTTTCATTAGCCCTACAGTTCTGTCGGTGTTCAGGAAGTTTGCTAGAAAGTAAGAAAAGACATTGTTTTTTTTCATTTACAATATTGGGGGCATATACAAAAAAAACGCCAAATAATCTGTCTGAGGCTGAGATCATATGAAATTAAACGCCCTTCCTAGTCAATGATTAAAGAAACAGATGAGTAGTCCGGCTTACGAAGAAACAAGAAACAACCAGCGAGAGGCCCATTGCGTGACTTACTTCCGTATTTGAGCAGATGAATACATTGCATCTGCTGATAATTTAGTTTCCTGTACGGCGGCTACGTTTATATGATCGTGTTTTAAGAACCTTAATAGTTGGTGGTGTTTCTATATAGACCTTTAAGCCTTTTACATTGTAAAGTGGCAAAACGGAAAGGCTGGGCGGTGTCTAGTACCGTATTACCTAAAACAGAGTTGAAGTCCACACCCTGGTTCTCTTCAGGTGCCTTATGGCTACTTTGTTTAGGAGTATGGTGTATGTCTAGGGCCTACCTGTTCTCGGTCTTTTCTGGACCGTGTAACAGGTCCCTCGTCTACCAGCACGGAGTCAGCCTGAATATCGAGTCCTTCTGAAGCACCTGCAGCTTTGGCAAGTCTTCCGTCTCAATGGCTCTCGGTGCACCTTTGCTAATGGCAGCGGTGACTTCTTCGCACGGTGCAGCTTCTTCCTCGACGACCGTTCTTGTTAAAAAACTGCACGTCATCCTCGCCAGGTGGAGAAGTTGGCTTTGGTGGGAGTCCAGGGTCACTTTGGTTTAGACTGGAGTCGTTCTCTGATGTAGGGACGTCACCTTCGTCGAGGCTCATGAACGATGTGGAGGGGGAGCGGGTCCCGAGGCATTGACAACCTCTGATTCATTAATTAGGAGCTCAGCCTGCTCCTCAGAGTCTTGTGACACAACCCCACGTAGCTTACTGGCGTAAGTTCTGACACAGGCATCAACGGTACGACACAGTGTCCACATTTAAAGCAGCGCGGTGTTCTGCACTGCCGACGAACGTGTCCATACCTTGTTCTATCTGATGCATAAAAGAGGTTTTCCTGGGACAAGAACGAGAGTTTGACATCCGTAGATTGGGAGGGGGGGATCGTCTCTGCCGTTATTACTTCGTGTATATAGGGTCACGTTTACCTCCCTGTTTTGGGTGTCCATGTGCTCCATATCTGGGCAGCGCCACTTTTCTAGGCAGATGATTCGCACTGTGCCAAAAGGCGCCAGAGCTTCGACGATGTGTCTGTCCTCAAGGTAGTTTGGAAGCAACAGGAGCTTGATCTTGTATTCTCGAGCGTCAGGGAAAAAAATTAATTTTTTTTTCCCTTCACGAGGAGCTCACCACGGAGGCAAAGAGTTTCCTTCGCAAGAGCGTTGACGCACGTTACCATCCACAAATGGCTCATCTGAAATGGTTCGGTAGCTTTGATATATTTCAGGTCGATTGCATCATTTAAAACGTCTCGCAAGTCCGGGACTGTTGTAAGGCCTAGCAGTTATGAAGGCGTGGAGAAATACGGAATTCAGGACGAGATTACCGGTTGGCAGACGTGGAAGTATGACTTTGTACTCACTAGAGACGGTAATTCGAAGATTCAGCAATAACTCGGCCTGTGGCCCGATGCGGTGTTATTCACCAGCTGTTCAAAACGGCACCTTCTTTTCTCCGCCAATAATAATAATTGGGGTTGTGTGGATATTTATACAGCGATGTAGTTGGTCAGCCACTTCAAAGTTGCGACGAGTCGCTCGCTGTAGATGAGCAACTTAGCCAGTGCAGTACGGCTGCTAGCCTGGGGTCTTTAACGTGCACCACGCAGTAGTGATACACGACCGCACGCCGGTACGATGCCCATCCAGATCGAAACGGGCCGGGGTGGGTATTGAGCCCAGGATCCCTGGGTTCTGCAGCGCGAGCTTTCGCTCCACGTGCTCCAAGCTGGTGTGCGCTGCGCCCACTCGGCCACCGATCCCCCCTCTCTTTCTCCGCCACCGATCCAACAATAGGATTCTTCAGAGAACAAATGGGAAAGTGAAAAGTTAAAGAGAGAAAAAAAAATAGAATCTCTGGCTTGAGAAAAAAGAAACAAATAAAAGTGCTAGTAATTTAACTGAATTTAATTGTTTAATAGAAAATGGATGTTACAGGTTACCGAAAAAACGTATAGCGCTAGCAGTCTTGTACGTAACGAGTTACAAATAACTGATTATTTGTAATCAGTTACATTTTATTTTACAATTTTGACGCTTTAATCACATTTTTTTCTGCGGTTATGTTTGGTGTAATTCAATTAATTATTTTTTAATAAATTACTAGCAATCAATTATATGTTTCTGAAAAGGCTATAATGATAGAGTTTGAGTTTTTTTTACATAAATATCGACCTGTCTGTCCCTGCTTCACTCGTTTATGTTGCACCAACGTTGGACACATTTTTACCCCTGAACAACTAAAAAAAAAAGAGTGTCGTTTCCTATGAACGGGTTGCTACGATCCGGGTTTGCCGCGGCCTCGGCGACTGTGTTCTGCACTGACCTCATCTAGCCATGACACAGACACTTCCCCAAAAAAGAACGTTATCTTATCTACGATTTTGTATGATTTGTTACTATATCGGTGTTTTTACTAGTCCTGCATGTGGCTGCTTATTTATTCTTCTTTATCGTTATATGTCCATATCTCTTGCTAAAAGAAGTGACGAATTGAATTAGCAATAGCCTATTTTGCTCTCAATATTCCCGCGAAGGTCACGTGCTCTCTCTAGAGTTACAAAATGAAAAATCTTCACTAGGCATCCGTAGTTCTTAACCATTTCGGAGGAACGAAGTGTCATGGAGGATCAAGACCTACACTGCCTTGGCCTCAACAAAATGTAACCATTTTGAAGGGTGGTGCACGAAATGATTCAATCTCAAACCCCCGTCTCAAAACTGGCGCTGCGTCTCCCCCGAGCTCATCTCCCTCACCTTCAAGGTTTCGGCTGTCAAACTCCACGCAAAAACCGCCCCTATCAATTCCCCATAGTGTACCTGACGTCTCATTATCGCTTGACCTTACCGGGTCAAGATCAGTTGACGGGTTCGGTCTTAAGCATTGTTTGGATATTGAGGTCAGACAGTAGAGGCGTGTAAAGATCAGTTGACAGAGTCGGTCTTAATCAGTGTCTGGATATTGAGGCCAGAGAGATAAACACATGACTTCAACTTCGTCTTGAAGGTCAGGCTACATTTCTATTTAAGAAGCTTTCAATAGGGAATGCCTCCCAGTCGTGACCCTGCGGTTGCAGATGGAGCTTGAATACTTAAGGACGCAGAAAGGGAACAGGAAACAGCAGTACAATCTGCCGAGGGATCTGTCCGAGATCAACCTGGGAGTATTGCACACGGAGACTCTCGATAAGCATCGCTTTCTGCTGTTTGACATCACCACTAGCGCAGGTCGCACTCTTTGCTATGGCACTAAAAGAGGCACTGTCCAAATTACTTTTTGGGAGCTGACCAAGTGCCCATCCATAGCACGTTTTCTCCTGTCCATTCTTGTTTCATCAAGTGGTCACGATCAGCGCCGTCAAACATAGAGCAAGTTTTAACATTGTACACTTCCTTCTGCCTGAGAAGTCTCGGAAAGTGTATGTTACTGCGTTCACAAACTTCAAAACTGCGTTGAACGCTCTTCGTAAACCTCTCTCACTCAGCCTTGTCCGCACGGACTTTGAACTGGCATTCATTCAGACGTTTCTGTTCATGTTTCCTCGCGTTTGGCACCGTAGCCGCCATTTCGACTTCCCCGAGGCAATCTGGCGAAAAGTGCAGGAACTTGGTCTTGCTAAAGCGTACCAGGAAGATTCCATGGTAACCACGTTTGTCCGTCAGACGGTCAGTCTTACTTTCGTCCCGCTGACGTGCGTGCGCATCGCTTGGTGGAGCTTTAAAGCGATGGCACCACCAACCCCCCGAACACCACGGTTTATCCTCTACATTGAGGACACAGGGCTGCTCGGAAAATATAACACACAGAGCACTGGAGCCTGGACCAACAACTTGAAGGAGGCCTGGCAGAGGCAAGGAAATCTTGCATTTGAAAATTGGGCAGCTCTGAACTAAAATATTTTAATTTCTACTGTCAGAAAACTCAACAACGTCCTCGGGAAAGCACATCCTAATGTGTTCACGTTCGTGAAGTTGATCGAGCGCGACGAGGCTACGAGCAGAGCCGCACTCCTCCAGCTTTCCAACGGCCGCCAAGCACGAAAGCGGCAGAATTGGGAGAGGAAAGACGAGGCCATCGAGATGCTCGAGGAACGTCTTTCCAACGGGCAGCTGAACCTTGAAGAGTTCTTGGAGTTTATGCAGCGAGTTTGCGGAATTTAAGTTGCGTTGATGTGTTAGGGAGAAGAATGCAGTTGTATGTAAATGAACACGTTGCAATTCTGCAATCTTGGCGAGTGTCAAATTGACTTTCAATTGCTGCAAAAAAAACACTGCATCTAGTTATACATGATGATTGAAACCGGAAACTGTGGTTTCAAAAACGGAAACTCATGAAGGAGGAAGCAAAATGGACAGACAACGTCTCAAACTCAGCTGAAAAAATTATTGCGTCTACGCCTTACTTCTACGCCACGAACGTCGCCACCACAACAACAGATGAGCACCAAACCAGAAACACTACACCGAACCGCAAACATTACATAAAAAACAAAAGAGAAGTTCCTATCTTTACCCAGTACACAGGGTCCACAATAGACAGAAACACAAGGTCGTCACTACCGCACGCGGAAGGACTTCGAAACGGACAATGTATCACAAGCACTGGGAGACACACAATGATCAATTCTAGCTTCACCCCCCCTCCCCCTTGCCCTCAACTGATCCATGAATCACACAAAGTCGCCAACAATGATCCCCCCCCCCCATTATGATCCTGAACCCAACTTGGCAAACAACTCTGCGAAGCAACTCCCTCCCACTTCTAAACTCACCCCACACGAGGTCTCAGGTTTCAATCATTATGTATGAGTTACAGCCAGATCGCGTGCACTTTAACCGTTTCTTTTTCTCACTGCGTCTAGATCACAAATCAAAGTAACAAAAGAGATGAAAGCGAGAGGAAGCACTGGCGTAACGGGGGAATTTAGTTGCGGGGATAATGAGACGAGAGCAGGGGAGATAAGACGGGGATTTTGATTTCGAGGATTCTGACATTTGGGGGAAACGGCTGGTGGCATTCGGGACGGGTAAAGAACCACCGAGGGAAGCGTGCTACACAGGGGCGGATGCAGGAATTTCCTGAGGGGGTGGGGGGGGGGGGGGGGGTCAGGTGTTGGTCAGCGTACCATATGTTTAGGAACCCCCTCCCCTCTCCTTCATTTTACGCCCTAAATTTTACAGATCCAGAAATTAAGTGGGGGTTCAGGACATCCGGACTTCCCCCCTCCCCCCCCTCTAAATCCGCCCCTGCTGCTACACCCGTCCACAGAGTATGAGGAATGACGGGTAGAGGGTATACTGAATTTATGTGCAGGCCATGTGACGTCAATTTTTCTGCTAAATCTAGTGAGGAAACTGGATTTGTGTGTAGGTCACGTGACATGAAGTCATGAGATCATTTTTCCCGCTAGATTTAGCGAGGAAATTGAATCAGTGTTGTGGCCATGTGACGTACATTTTTGCGCTAAATCTAGCGGGGAAACTGAATTTGCGTATAAGTCACGTGACGTCAATTTTTCCGCTGCACTTAGCGGGGAAACTGATTTTGTGTATGTCACGTAACATGACAACCATGTGTCGTCATTTTCCCCGCTAAATTTAGCAAGGAAATCCGAGGCTACGCTTTTTGAGGCTTCACTTCACTTGAAAATCTAGCCTAAACGTTTCACGGTAAAAAGCATCTGCTAGATAGAAGCTCACTGAAAGTAAAAACGGCGAAAACATGATAATACACAAAGCGTAAGGTCAAGCAAGGAGCTATATAAGGTAGAAAATGGTACACATAGAATTAATGGACGCAATTACATTTTTAACAGCGGCGAAGAAAAAATACAGAATATGTAAATGAGAATGAAGATGACGAAATACATCTAATATAAAAAAAGGCTATTGCGCTTTAAGGAACTGTTAGACTTCTGCATGTGAAGTCAGTAAATAAACATGATAAAGTATTCTAGATATCCGACCATAAGTGAAGGATGCAACAAGGTTGACTGCACAAGTAGTCAACACTTCGAATCTTGTTGAACGGAAAGAAAGACAAGGCCTAAACACCGATGCCGTTACGGTAGCTGCACCGCGATTCCTGCGCGCCGCACTTTCTCAAGTTTCCGCCAGACAGAAGGGAGAAAGGGCGGAAGCTTCCGAAACAAAACAAATAATGCGCAAAGCAGAATTCCAAAAACAAAAACCGTCCATCCCAAAGTTGCCCGACGAGTTCGCTGTCTCCGCCGCATAGATTCACAGCAGCTGCCAGACAGACGCACACACATACACACACACACTTACTCCGACGCACGAGTGGTTGTTGCGCTCCAATCACGCAAACCTGACGTAAGTGTGGGGTGTCCCGTGTGTGCTCGACGAACTGCGGCGGCTGCGACGGCAGCACCTGCGTCAAAGCAAGCGTGGGTTTAAGAGGCGGCAACTCGTAACATGGAGACCGTTCGCAATTTAATGGCGGACACCTCCCTGCGCAGGTTGGTTACTCGAGCGCGTGCGTCCGTTACCGCGCGGCGAGCAGAACGACTCGGCTCGTAAACCACGTGACCCCAGTTGAGCAGCTGGAAACTCTCTAAAAACTAGGCACTCTAAGCAAATGCCGACCTGAAGCTCCGAAGAGAGAGAGAGAGAGGGAAGAGCAAAGAACGGAGAGAAGGAAAGGAAAAAGAGAGAAAGAGGGAAGGATGGCAAGATAGACAAGTTCGAGTCGACCGGCATTCCGTGTAACAAGCAAACTTCCGGAACGACGCCGTCCGATCCGGTGGAGGTAGCGTGCTGCGACGTTTCCCGGCATTTCGGCACACGGTGAGTAGAGGGACCATCCATTGTCCGGACTAGCGGTTTGCTCGAACATGCTTTTCGTAGAGGGACCAGCAATGCATCGAATGCTCCTTACCCGAAGTGCTTCGAGGAAACATCCAGCGGTGTTTATATGTGCGCGGTATCGCGTAACTTGTGTAAACAGGGCGCTAAATATGCAGAGTATGGTGCGAGAGGCGGGCGACACCTAAGAAGGCACGGTTACAGGGCTCTACGGCTAGTCTCCGAGCTGCAAGGTTTTGGTGTTTATCCACCCGAGAAAGCATTTGGGTGCCGTTGAAATTATTCTAAATATAGCGGAATCGCACAAACAGCATAGCGGTTCTGTGTATGAAACCCGTGTTGGATCTTTCGCGTTACAAAAACGACGTTACTAATACAGCGTTACGTTTTCCAGTACCGTACTAACGTACTCGTTAGAGTCCAAAATGGCTGACGAGTTATGTCATTTCCTTACTATTAGATGGCATTGTCTGTATAATGACGCCACTGGTTACGCCTTAGTTTTCATTAAAATAGTCGCGTTTTCGGTCCTTTTAAAGGTGCAACTCGCTCTCGGGACCTCACTGTATCCTACAAATTTGAGAAACGAAAAATAAAAAAATGTGAAATCGCTTTGTATATCTCTAATTGCTGTCGCAGTTCGTAACCGCGGCTTATCGCTGACAAAGTTTGGAATACCATGTAACGCAAAAGCAACGTTCGTTAGTTTTTGTAACTAGCGCTAACGGCATTTCGTTACTATTTCAGGATGGTAACGAACCTCAGCAACGCGGTCATTTTTAACGTACTAACGAGAAACTATATACTGATACGTATTTTCGACAACAGGCCCCGATGAAATCGCTCTTCCATTGTAATGTAATTACATTATTTATATTTTTTTTCACTACGCTTTCCGGTGGCATGCATACTTCAGCAAAATGTGGTCGTGAAGCAATACTTGATTTTTCGGATGCTCTGGAACGTGTTCAAAGAAAATAAAAGAAATTCTCAGAAAGCGGCCAGTTCTTTCTCACTTTGGGTTTATGCTGAGTTAATGCAGGAAATATCGCTTGTGTAGTTATGAACACTGATAGTCCTCTAATGACACGGGGAATGTAGTCTGGAGACACAAACTACTCATTATATTATTAAATAATTTCTGCCAAAGAACATGAACCGAACAGTGACATTGAAAACATGCTGATTTGCAAGAGCTTACCCGCATGGTGCAATTCACTCTTCATAAAAGACAATTTATTGTTATCAAAGGCCTCAGGCACCAAGCTTTAAGTTCGTTATTTATTTTATTTGTTATTTATTATTTTCGGTTTTTATTATTTATTTATGTATTTAGTGCAGGTCTTTTGAATAGGCCTATATATTTAAAAAAACAATAATAATAACTATCAGAAACGCGTAAAAGCAACACACTTTATCCCCTATATACATTTCACACTCGGATAAGCAGACGAATTAAGAAATAAACAAAAACAATGTAATTACTCTGTTACCATAAACAAGCACCTCTATCAATCACGTTGCATCCTCCCAATCACAAAAGGCACATAAAAAACCGAGCACCGGGAACTAAATATCATTTAGAATCTGCGATCTCCCAGAGTTTTATCAAGAGGCATTTCTGACGTTTTATTTGGGCAAAGATGGTGCTAACTCAAATTTTATTTTGAGAAACAATAACGAAAAACTTTTTTGCTACCCCTATTTTATTGTTGGCGTCAGTCTGGTTTTCTGCAAGAACGCGAGTGTCGTTTAGCATATTGTTTACCTTGGTTCTTGCCCTGTTGCTATTTCATTAAGTCTGCAACCAATTCAGAGGTGCGAGGCAGAACAAACGGGTCAGCATAAGCAAACATTATACAGCCGCGAGGGCATTATCCTCAACAATGGTAGATACGTGAAGAACAATACATTTGCAGGTATGACGGCGGTGGCAATGTTCACGGACGTTGTATGACCGATACGAAAGAGTGCGGAACTAATTATGTGGGTTGTTTAATGTAAGTGATTCAGGGAAGTCCCCAAGGAGGAGATTTACGCAAGATTATAATGTTTTCCAGCTAAAATGAATATCTTGTTCTGTTGAATAAATGTTTCTATCCGGTTGCAACGTCGTCCCTGACAGTACCAGTTCACGCCTCTTGAGCAATATTCCATTTAATTCCTTTCAACTTATTTACACTGAGAGCAAATCATTGCGGCTTGGAGAACGGAGAAAAAGCTGCAACACTGCAGCTTGACAAAGTCCCTGCTCCGATAAAAGCAAATATATATATATACAGGGTGTTTCACGAAAAGTGGACAAATTCGATATTGCGAAAACTACGCGTCGCAACAAAAAAATGGCTTGTGTCGTTTTGGTCCTGGGCCAGGGGCCTATTTAGGAAAATTATTAAAGTCCGGGATAATTAGACTGTTAATTGTTTTTGCGCAATCAACTTTTTTAATATTTTGTTTAAGGGCATGGGTTAAATTAGAAAGTTGCTCAGCATCATCGAAAAACACTAAATCAACAAGTTGCAGAACGATAGAAGGCACGCGCAGCATTTATGGCTTTCTAAAAAACCGCACAATTTCGACGGGTTTCAAAGTTTCGGTTTGCAATGGGAGCGCTTCACGCCACGACGGCACCGCACCCCGTAGAGAAATAGTGCAACCAGCCTCTGGTGCGTTGCGCGAGGACAGCGCAGCAGGGGTTGGTTGCACTATTTCTCCACGGGGCGCGGTGCCGTCGGCGCCGAGATGCGCTCCGATTGCAAAATGAAACTCAAAACCCGTCGAATTTGTGCGGTTTTTCAGAAAGCCATAAAACGCTGCGCGTGCCTTTTATCGTTCTGCAATTTGTTGATTTAGTGTTTTTTTTTTGATGATGCTGAGCAACTTTCTAATTGAAACCATGCCCTTGAACACAATATTAAAACAGTTAATTACGGAAAAACAATTAACAGTCCAATTATCCCGGACTTTGATAATTTTCCTAAATAGGCCCCTGGCCAGGGACCAAGTAACGACACAAGCCGTTTTATTGTATGCGTACGCGTAGTATTTACGTAATATATCGATATTATGTCCACTTCTATGTGGAACACCCTGTATATATATATGTATATCAGACAGGAAATAATACCTTGCACGGAAATAACACACTTAGACACAACTTTTACAACGACTCTCTGTTTTTAAGTCCAGTATAAACGCATTGCCCAACAAAACAATGCAAAATCTGGGGCCAAAACAAAGACGCAGACAATTTCAGGTTGACTTGATGATTTTGTTTTTAGGAATTATTTGTCTTTGTGACAGCGTGTTGATATCAAATTAATGAAGAATATAAAACAAACACTCATGCAATGTTGCTTGAAAAAAACATTCTTAGTCCTTAAAGAAAATTAGCTAAAGCCTATAGTGCAAATAAACACTTTCTTACTGCACATATTACAACAATTGAAAATAAATTTAAAAAAAAACACCGTAGAAGGAAACATGTAATTTCCATGTTCCCACTCATTTACTCCTCTGCATGATGCCTAAGGGCGAAAAAATAAAATAAAGAAAAATGCTTCTCTTTTATTTAGTTTTGCTTTCGAATTTCATCAAAGGCAATATCACAAAGAACATTGACAATGCAGTAATTAGTTTTATACCCATTCAGGACGTAAAATGAAAAAAAGAAAACATATATCCTATCATGATGGCAACGACCCGAGACAGGAGATCGAACGATAAAATCCAAAATGATAGAGATAAAAACAAAAAAAAGAGTGTCAGATAATATTTTAAACTTCTGCTGAGTTTATTCAGTCATTTCATTTTCTCAAAGTCACCAGACCGCAGGCAGTAGTGAACATCCTGTTTTGAGTTAGTGAGTATATTGACCTTTTTTTCTTTCGCTACAGCTTTGGATTTTCTTTTTCATGCCCTCTTGCTTTGGTGGTTTGTTATCATGCGTACACTTTCCCCAGTTCACCGGCACACTGTCCTTTATCTATTTATCCCAAATTGCTGCCACGAAAAGTACAGCATGTCACAAAAAAAAGTTACACATTCTTCGTTACCGCAAAAATTAAACCAGCATCGCCGAACGCCAATTCTCCGCCCAAAGGTAGCGCTAGAGGTCACAACCAGATGCCAAAGTTTCAGCCCGATCTGATCCTTATTCAAAAGTTATAAGTGATTTTCTGAAAATTTCAATGGGAAAATGGAGCCCATATTTTGCCCGTTTTCGGTTTCTGGTGCCATAGAGTCCCATGTATTCGAAAACTCCGTCGGCCGCCATTTTCCCATTGAAATTTTCAGAAAATCACTTAAAACTTTTGATTAAGTTATCGGATCGGGCTGAAACTTTGGCATCTGGTTGCGACCTCCTAGCGCCTGCTTTTGGGCGGAGAATGAGCGTCTGGTGATGCTCTAGTTTCTTTGTGTGTAAAAAGAATGTGTAATTTTTTTGTGACACCCTGTATAACGTTTAAGGTAACCCTGCCTTTTTTGTTTCCTTAATGTTGCCGATTAGCAACGCAGACTTGTACACGTTACTGAAAAAAGCAACCGATTACAATTACAATTACTTCACTGTAAAAAGTAACCGATTACAATTACAATTACCGCCTCAGAAAAGTAATCGAAAAATTACTCTAAAGTAATCGATTACTTCCACGTTACTTTTCATTCAACTTTTTTTATTACGGTAGCATAATCCTTGGGGTCTCGTGCTCACTTGTTCCGAAAAAAAAAAAAGCCTTGACCATTTTTGCTTAGAGCTGAGTGAGTGACGCTAACACACCCAATCCCTCTCGTGAAAAATAAATAAAATAAAAATAAAAATAGCGCTGTTTAAATACATTACTAACAAGAGGCTGGATAAGGTCATTTTTCATATTCGGACCTAGATTCCGGTGTACCAAAAAATCATTTACCCAGGAAACGAAGCATTGTGAAGTGGGCTACTAATCCTCGAGGTCCCATGCTTAGTGGTTTCAAAAAGAAAAAAGAAATTGACCGTTGCCTAGAGCTGGAGTGATTAGAGCTCATCACCCCCCCCCAACCTCCTTTGCAAAAAAAAAAAAATGAGAAAATTTGTAATGAGTAATTTTGCAATCGATTACAGCAAAAAAGTAATGTAATTACAAGGATCGTTACTCCTTAAAGGAAGTAATTAAAGCGTTACAAAATGAGAGTAAACTGTAATCGATTACAAGTAATCCATTACTTGTAACGCATTACGTGCAAGTCTGTTAGCGAGTAGACATGAAGCAAGCTCAATGACTTCGTACCACGGTGGCCTCTACTATGTGCTCGAACGCGAAGGCCGGAAGTTGGCGTCCGGCGTTCGAACAGTTTATATGGGACGAAACACGAAATCCAGGACGTGTCCACCATCACATGAAAAGGGCAGAGTTTAAAATAAAATACCAAACTATAAAAAAGATAAAAACTGGAATGTCCACCCCAAGCCCCAAGGAATGCCGCGGAAAATATTCCGTATATAACGACTTTATTCATGGGATCAAAATATAAATCAAGCATATTTATAGTTTTATTCAGCTCGCCCATGGGAAAGAGCAATGTACTAAGAGAGTACTAGTCTTGCACTGTTATGAAATTCTTTTCAAAGCATACTTAAAGTGCATATTTGATTTACAAATAGCATACTTTTCGTAAGCGCAACTTAATTTCCCAGATTCTGTCGACGGGAGCTCCACACCGCTAAAATAAAAAAGTACACTAAAAGTATACGAGAGGTACACTTTACATATTTAAACTATGCTAAAATGGACTTCTAATGAAATTTTTGTTTCGTACAAGTAAAAAGTTCGTATATTGTTTTCGTATTGCTTTTACCAAAAACTCACGTTGGTGAGGACCTTCTTTTTTCTGTTTTTTTTTTCGGCCAGGTGACAAGTTTTTACAGTGTACTTTTAATGACAGTTTTGTTTCGTACAAGTAAAAAGTTCGTATAGTTGCTTTTACCAAGAGCTCACGTTGCGAGGACCTTCGTTTTTTTATTTTCCGGCCAGGTGACTCGAGCTTTTAATTAAAAGGATACAAAACCGAAATTAGGATTTCGCAAAATATGGTCCCAGGAGCATTGAACGGGACTCTACGAACTCCAAAACATCACTCATAATCAAAATCTCAAACGGATGGCCGTATTTTTATTAAAAAAAAAAAAAAGAGCGATCAAGTGGGGACACTGGCGTCACCATCCTCCTGGAACAGTTGAGAATGAGGGAAGCGGCCTCGCTCCTCTCCTCCTCGCTTCGGTTCACCAGCTCGACGGGACGAAGCGAGGAGGAGAGGAATGAGAATCGTGACGTTACTTTTGTCTCGTCGGCCTTGTCGGCCGTGTTCAGTCGCGTACTTCCTTTCCAAAAATACGTCCAACCGTTAGAGATATCTCTGCATGAGTGATGTTTTTGGGTTTTGCAGAGTCCCGCCTATCGCTCCAGCTTTGTTTTGTGAGTCCCGAATTTCGGTTCAGGATTCCTTTAATCTTCACAGGAAAAAATGGCAATTTGTTTTTGAATTTTCAAAATTAAAATTTCAGTAAATAAATAAAAATAACGACGCCACAAGTTTGTTATCAAGCCCATAATTATTACATCGCAGTCAGTCCATGCTTTACTACGAGAGGCCCCTCTACTCACGTAGATTAATAATTTGTCCGAAATCCTTACACTGGGAAATAGCGATTGGAAATCATTGTTTTCAACGGCCAATGATTATATTTATTTTCCTCTCATATCAAAAATATTAAGGTTTCCATTGGAAAAAAAAACATATTTACCCATACGACCCATATCCCATAATAAGAACCATATGAAATATTATATAGATTTTTTTTCTCAACGAAGACTGCGCTTCACTTCGATGTATGGCCGTGTTTGACAACCATACTTTTTCTGTCAGATGGCAATATAAATGCAATAATTAAAATATGGCAACCAACCAATTCCTAAATATGTAGGAGCCCTACGTATCGAACCGACTTGGTTCTTCGTCAGGGGCGACTGTGGCCGTTGAAGAGCGGCGCTCCTCAACGGCCACAGTCGCCCCTGACGAAGAACCAAGTCGGTTCGAAACGTAGGGCTCCTACATATTTAGGAATTGGTCGTTGCCATATTTTAATTATTGTATTTCCCAACCAGAGAGATTTCTCTCGAATGTTTAGTTTCAGGCATATAAACGGTGCGGTTTTCTTAGACCTGTTTTAATAATCCTAGAATTAGCGATATCTGAATTAAATAGACGTGGAGCATTCCACCGACAATATTTGGTGCGCTTTATGATTAAATTCTGAATTGCGCTAATAAAACTATTTCTCCAAGATCGAACAATGGCGGCTTGGAGAAGGAATAAAAGGCTGCAACACTACGGCTTGACAAAGGTCCCTGCTTCGACAACAAATAAATATCTCAGACGGGAAACAATGCCATGCTCGGAAATAACACTGTTAGAAACACCTTTTACAACGGCTTTACAACGCATTGCCCCCTCCCCCCCCCTCAAGAAAAAAAAAAGAAGAATATATCGGTCCGATACAAAGATTCGGCTAGTTTATGTTGACTTGACGATTTGTCTTTAGGAACTATTTGTCTTTATGATAGCGTGTTGATATCTGATTAATGAAGAATAAACAACAAACACCAGTTGCCTGACAAAAGCGTTCTAAGATTAAAGAAAATCTGTTAAATATAAATGTATCTCATTGCGCCGGCTTAATACGAAAATATTACTGCAATAAAAACTATAGTGAAAAGAAATACTTTCTTACTGTAGACGACACATTACAACAATTCTAAATATTACAAAGAAACACAGTGAGATTTCGTCGTGTTTGTCCCTCTTGTTCCCCAGTCTCAGGGTTGTCTTAAATCATGAACGTAAACCAGCTCGCCTGTGCCCTATCTCTTATTTCAGTGGAGGGAAACGTAATTTCCATGTTCGTAATTCTGCATGATGCCTAACGGCGCAGCAGATATACGTGCAAATAAATAAAAATAAATAAATAAATAAATAAATAAATAAATAAAATCGCTTCTCTTTTGATTTAATCTGCTGCCTTCGAATTTCATGCAAAGGCAGTATCACAAAGAAGTTTTACAATGAAGTAATTAGTTTTATACCCATTCAGGACGTAAAAAGAAAAAAAGAAAACCTATATCCTGTCATGATGACAACAACCCGAGACAGGAGACCAAACGATAAAATCCCAAATGATAGAGATAGAAAAAAAAGAGTGGCAGACAATATTTTTGAATTTTTGTTGGTTATTCAGTCAGTTCACTTTCTCAAAGTCACCAGACCGTAGGCGGTAGAACATCCTGTTTTGAGTTGGTGAGTATATTGACCTTTTTTCTTTTCTTTCGCTACAGCTTTGGATTTTCTTTTTCGTGCCCTCCTTGCGCTTGGTGGTTTGTTATCATGGTACACTTTCCCCAGTTCACCTGCAAACTGTCCTTTTTGTATTTATCCCAAATTGTTGCCACGAAAAGTATAACGGCTAAAGTCACCCTGCCTTTTTTGGTTTTCTTATAGTTGCCGATTAGCGAGTAGACATAAAGCTCGCTGAATGACTTTCTACCACGGTGGCCGCTACTATGTGTGCTCGAACGCGAACACCGGAAGTTGGCGTCCAAATAGTTCATGGGACAAAACAAAAATCCAAAAGGTGCCCGGCCACCATCACATAAAAAGGGGAGAGTTTAAAATAAAATACCAAACTATATAGATATATAAAAACACCAAAAAAAACTGGAATGTTTACCACAATCACCAAGGAATGCCGCGGAAAACATGCCGTGTATAACGACTTTATTCATGGGATCAAAAATATAAATCAAGCATATTTATAGTTTTAATCAGCTCGCCCATGGTAAAGAGCAATGTACTAAGAGAGTACTAGTCTTGCACTGTTATGAAACTCTTTGCAAAGCATACTTAAAGTGCATATTTGATTTACGAATAGCATACTTTTCGTAAGTGCACCTTAATTTCCCAGACTCTGTCAACGGAAGCTCCGCATCGCTAAAATTAAAAAAATTAGTACACTAAAAGTATACCAGAGGTACACTTCACATATTTAAACTACGCTAAAATGTACTTTTAATGAAATTTGTTTCGTTACAAGTAAAACGTTCGTATATTGTTTTCGTACTGCTTTTACCAAGGGCTCATGTTGTAGGACCTTCTTTTTTTTTTCCGGCCAGGTGATTGAAGTTATAGTGTACTTTTAATGAAAGTTTTGTTTCATAGAAGTAAATGTACTTTTAATGACATTTTTGTTTCATACAAGTAAAAGTTCGTATATTATTTTCGTATGGCTTTTACCAAGAGCTCACGTTGTGAGGACCTTCGTTTTTTTGTTTTTTTTTTTTTGTTTTCCGGCCAGGTGACTGAAGCTTTTAATTAAAAAGATACAGAGCCGAAATTAGATTTCGCAAAATACGGTCCTCAGGAGCGTTGAACGGGACTCTACGAACATCCAAAACAGCACTCCTACATCGATATCTCAAACGGATGGCTATATGTCTTGGAAAATAAGTGCGCGATCAAGCGAGGACTATTGACGTCACGATCCTCCTGGAACAGTTGAGAATGAGGGAGAAGAGGCCTCGCTTCTCTCCTCCTCGCTTCGGCTTACCTACTCGAGGGGACGAAGGGGGAGGAGGGGGAATGAGAATAGTAACGTAACATGCCTCGTCGGCCTCGTCGGCCGTGTTCGATCGCGCCTCTTCTTTTTCCAAAAATACGGCAAATCGTTAGGGATATCTCTGCATGAGTGATGTTTTAGGGTTTTGCAGCGTCCCGCCTATCTCTCCACCTTTGTTTTATGAGCTCTAATTTCTGCTCAGAATTTTTCAAAACTTTCACAAAAAGAAATGGGAATTTGTTTATAAATTTTAAAATTAAAACCTCAATATAAAAACGTATAAACAAGCCCTTAATTATTACAGTCTTTGGCCGTCGAGTACCATGACTCCTAATACGCTTCTACCCACTTAGATGTATGGATTTGTGACAAATTATTAATCTAAGTGGGTAGAAGGGGCTTTCGAGATAATGGATGGACTGACTGCGATGTAATAATTATAGGGCTTGTTTATAACCTTTTGGGGTCGTTTTTTATTTTATTTATTGAGGTTTTAATTTTAAAATTCATACAACAAATTACCATTTCTTCTTGTGAAAGTTTAAAAAATTCTGAACCAAAATCTAGAGCTCACAAAAAAACAAAAGATGGAGAGAGCTGGAGCGGGACGCTGCAAAACCCCAAATCATCACTCATGCAGAGATATCTCTAACGGTTTGCCGTATTTTTGGAAAAAGAAGTGCGCGATTGAACACGGCCGACGAGACAGTGTCATGTCACTATTCTTATTCCCTCTTCCCTTCGTCCCCTCGAGTAAGTAAACCGAAGCGAGGAGGAGAGAAGCGAGGCCTCTTCCCCTCATCCTCAACTGTTCCAGGAGGATCGTGACGTCAATGTCCTCGCTCAATCGCGCACTTATTTTCCAAAACATACGGCCATCCGTTTGAGATATCGATGTATGAGTGATGTTTTGGAGTTCGTGGAGTCCCGTTCAACGCTCCTGCGGGGGACCGCATTTCGCGAAATCCTAATTTCGGTTCTGTATCCTTTTAATTAAAAGCTTCAGTCACCTGGCCGGAAAACAAAAAAAAACAAGAAAAGCGAAGGTCCTCACAACGTGAGCCCATGGTAAAAGCAATACGAAAACAATATACGAACTTTTACTTGTATGAAACAAAAATTTCATTAAAAGTACATTTACCTGTATGAAACAAATACTTCATTAAAAGTACAATAAAAGCTTCAGTCACCTGGCCGGAAAAAAAAAACGAAGGTCCTAACAACGTGAGCTGTCTGGTAAAAGCAACACGAAAACAATATACGAACGTTTTCACTTGTATGAAACAAAAGTTTCATTAAAAGTACATTTTAGCATAGTTTAAATATGTGAAGTGTACCTCTGGTGTACATTTAGTGTACTTTTTTTTTTTTTTAGCGGTGCGGAGCTCCCATTGACAGAGTCTGGGAAATTAAGGTGCGCTTACGAAAAGTATGCTATTCGTAAATCAAATATGCACTTTAAGTATGCTTTGCAAAGAGTTTCATAACAGTGCAAGACTAGTACTCTCTTAGTACATTGCTCTTTACCATGGGCGAGCTGATTAAAACTATAAATGATGCTTGATTTATATTTTGATCCCATGAATAAAGTCGTTATACACGGAATGTTTTCCGCGGCATTCCTTGGGCTCTTAGTGGACATTCCAGTTCTTTTGTGTTTTTGTATATCTATATAGTTCGGTATTTTATTTTAAACTCTGCCCTTTTCATGTGATGGTGGCCGGGCACCTTTTGGATTTTTGTTTCGTCCCATGAACTATTTGGACGCCGAACGTAACTCCCGGCGTTCGCGTTTGAGCACACATAGTAGCGGCCACCGTGGTAGAAAGTCATTCAGCTAAGCTTTATGTCTACTCGCTAATCGGCAACTATAGGAAAACCAAAAAAGGCAGGGTGACTTTAGACGGTTATACTTTTCGTGGTAGCAATTTGGGATAAATACAAAAAGGACAGTTTGCAGGTGAACTGGGGAAAGTGTACACATGATAACAAACCACCAAAGGCAAGGAGGGCATGAAAAAGAAAATCCAAAGCTGTAGCGAAAGAAAAGAAAAAGGATCAATATACTCACCAACTCAAAACAGGATGTTCTACCGCCTACGGTCTGGTGACTTTGAGAAAGTGAACTGACTGAATGAACGCAACAGAAATTCAAAAATATTGTCTGCCACTCTCTTTTTCATTTCTATCTCTATCATTTTGGATTTCTATCGTTCGATGTCCTGTCTCGGGTTGTTGTCATCATGACAGGATATATGTTTTCTTTATTTCTTTTTACGTCCTGAATGGGTATAAAACTAATTACTGCATTGTCAAACTTCTTTGTGATACTGCCTTTGATGGAATTCGAAGGCAGCAGTTAAATCAAAAGAGAAGCGATTTTATTTATTTATTTATTTATATGCCCGTATATCTGCTGCGCCGTTAGGCATCATGCAGAGGCGACATGAGTGCGAACATGGAAATTACGTTTCCCTCCACTGAAATAAGAGATAGGGCACAGGCGAGCTGGTTTACGTTCATGATTTAAGACAACCCTGAGAATGGGGAAACAAGAAAGACAAACACGACGAAATCTCACTGCGTTTCTTTGTAATATTTAGAATTGTTGTAATGTGTCGTCTACAGTAAGAAAGTATTTCTTTTCACTATAGTTTTTATTGCAGTAATATTTTCGTATTAAGCTGGCGCAATGAGATAGCATTTATATTTAACAGATTTTCTTTAATCTTAGAACGCTTTTCTCAGGCAACTGGTGTTTGTTTTATATTCTTCATTAATCAGATATCAACACGCTATCATAAAGACAAATAGTTCCTAAAGACAAATCGTCAAGTCAACATAAACTAGCCGAATCTTTGTATCGGACCGATATATTCTTTTTTTTAGGGGTGGGGGAAGGGGCAATGCGTTGTAAAGCCGTTGTAAAGGTGTTTCTAACAGTGTTATTTCCGTGCATGGCATTATTTCCCGTCTGAGATATTCTATTTGTTGTCGGAGCAGGGACCTTTGTCAAGCCGTAGTGTTGCAATCTTGGTTATTCACGCTCCAAGCCGCCATTGTCAAATGTGCGGTAAATAGTTTTATAGCGCAACTCAGAATTTAATCATAAAGCGCACCAAATATTGTCGGTGAAATGCGCCACGTCTTATTTAATTCAGATATCGATAATCTCTAGGATTGATGAAAACATAGTCTAAGAAAGCCGCCGTTCCTACATGTCTCGAAACTAAATATTCGTAGGAGCAATCATCTACGTGATTGGCAGATACCGTGACTTAGGCGTTCTGGTCCTCAAGCGGCCACGTGTCGCCAGCCTGGCGAACCGAGGCACGCCGGCTCTTCAACGTAGGGTCCTAGATAGGAACCGGTCTGTTGCAAAACATAGTGTTCCCAACCAGAAATTTCTCGAATGTTTAGTTTATATGCCATCTGACAGAAAAAGTATGGTTGTCAAACACGGCCACACATCGAAGTGAAGCGCAATCTTCGTTGAGAAAAAAATCTGTATAATATTTCATACGGTTCTTATTATGGGATATAGGTCGTATGGGTGGATATGTTTTTTTATTTCATCAATGGAAACTTTAATATTTTTGATATGAGAGGAAAATAAATATAATCACTGGACGTTGAAAACCAATGACTTCTAATCGCTATTTCCCAGTGTAAGGATTTCGGACAAATTATTAATCTACGTGAGTAGAGGGGCCTCTCGTAGTAATGCATGGACTGACTGCGATGTAATAATTATGGGCTTGATAACAAACTTGTGGCGTCGTTTTTTTATTTATTTACTGAAATTTTAATTTTGAAAATTCAAAAACAAATTGCCATTTTTTCCTGTGAAGCTTAAAGGAATCCTGAACCGAAATTCGGGGACTCACAAAACAAAGCTGGAGCGATAGGCGGGACCCTGCAAAACCCAAAAACATCACTCATGCAGAGATATCTCTAACGGTTGGACGTATTTTTGGAAAGGAAGTACGCGACTGAACACGGCCGACAAGGCCGACGAGACATAAGTAACGTCACGATTCTCATTCCCCTCCTCCTCGCTTCGTCCCGTCGAGCTGGTGAACCGAAGCGAGGAGGAGAGGAGCGAGGCCGCTTCCCTCATTCTCAACTGTTCCAGGAGGATGGTGACGCCAGTGTCCTCACTTGATCGCTCTTTTCTTTTTTTCTTAATAAAAATACGGCCATCCGTTTGAGATTTTGATTATGAGTGATGTTTTGGAGTTCGTAGAGTCCCGTTCAATGCTCCTGGGACCGTATTTTGCGAAATCCTAATTTCGGTTTTGTATCCTTTTAATTAAAAGCTCGAGTCACCTGGCCGGAAAATAAAACAACGAAGGTCCTCGCAACGTGAGCTCTTGGTAAAAGCAATACGAAAATAATATACGAACTTTTACTTGTACGAAACAAAACTGTCATTAAAAGTACAACTTGTAAAAACTTGTCACCTGGCCGAAAAAAAAAACCAAGAAAAAAGAAGGTCCTGCAACGTGAGTTTTTGGTAAAAGCAATACGAAAACAATATACGAACGTTTTACTTGTACGAGAACAAAAATTTAATTAGAAGTCCATTTTTGCATAGTTTAAATATGTAAAGTGTACCTCTCGTATACTTTTAGTGTACTTTTTTATTTTAGCGGTGCGGAGCTCCCGTCGACAGAATCTGGGAAATTAAGTTGCGCTTACGAAAAGTATGCTATTCGTAAATCAAATATGCACTTTAAGTATGCTTTGAAAAGAATTTCATAACAGTGCAAGACTAGTACTCTCTTAGTACATTGCTCTTTCCCATGGGCGAGCTGAATAAAACTATAAATATGCTTGATTTATATTTTGATCCCATGAATAAAGTCGTTATATACGGAATATTTTCCGCGGCATTCCTTGGGGCTTGTGGATGGACATTCCAGTTTTTATCTTTTTTATAGTTTGGTATTTTATTTTAAACTCTGCCCTTTTCATCGTGATGTGTGGACACGTCCTGGATTTCTTGTTTCGTCCCATATAAACTGTTCGAGACGCCGGACGCCAACTTCCGGCCTTCGCGTTCGAGCACATAGTGAGGCCACCGTGGTAGAAAGTCATTGGAGCTTTGCTTCATGTCTACTCGCTAACAGACTTTGCACGTAATGCGTTACAAGTAATGGATTACTTGTAATCGATTACAGTTTACTCTCATTTTGTAACGCTTTAATTACTTCCTTTAAGGAGTAACGATCCTTGTAATTACATTACTTTTTTGCTGTAATCGATTGCAAAATTACTCATTACAATATTTTCTCAATTTTATTTTTGTTTGCGAAAGAGAAAGTAGAGCACACACACTCTCTCTCTTCGCAAAAAAAAAAGAAATTTAGAGAATTGTAGTGAGTAATTTTGCAATGAGCTCTAATCACTCAGCTCTAGGCAACGGTCAATTTTTTTTTCTTTTTTGAAACCACTAAGCATGGGACCTCGAGGATTGGTAGCCCACTTCACAATGCTTCGTTGCCTGGGTAAATGATTTTTTGGTACACCGGAATCTAGGTCCGAATATGAAAGATGACCTTATCCAGCCTCTTGTTAGTTAATGTATTTAAACAGCGCTATTTTTATTTTTATTTTATTTATATTTTTCACGAGAGGGATTGGGTGTGTAGCGTCACTCACTCAGCTCTAAGCAAAAATGGTCAAGGCTTTTTCTTTTTTCGGAACGAGTGAGCACGAGACCCCAAGGGATTATTCTACCGTAATAAAAAAGTTGAATGAAAAGTAACGTGGGAGTAATCGATTACTTTAGAGTAATTTTTCGATTATTTTTCTGAGGCGGTAATTGTAACCGTAACCGGTTACTTTTTACAGTGAAGTAATTGTAATTGTAATCGGTTGCTTTTTTCAGTAACGTGTACAAGTCTGCGTTGCTAATCGGCAACATTAAGGAAACAAAAAAGGCAGGGTTACCTTAAACGTTATACAGGAGTGTCACAAAAAAAATTACACATTCTTTTTACACACAAAGAAACTCAGGCATCACCAGACGCTCATTCCTCCGCCCAAAAGCAGGCGCTAGGAGGTCGCAACCAGATGCCAAAGTTTCAGCCCGATCCGATAACTTAATCAAAAGTTTTAAGTGATTTTCTGAAAATTTCAATGGGAAAATGGCGGCCGACGGAGTTTTCGAATACATGGGGCTCTATGGCACCAGAAACCGAAAACGGGCAAAATATGGGCTCCATTTTCCACATTGAAATTTTCAGAAAATCACTTATAACTTTTGAATAAGGTATCATATCGGGCTGAAACTTTGGCATCTGGTGTGACCTCTAGCGCTACCTTTGGGCGGAGAATTGGCGTTCGGCGATGCTGGTTTAATTTTTGTGGTAACGAAGAATGTGTAACTTTTTTTTGTGGCATGCTGTACTTTTCGTGGCAGCAATTTGGGATAAATAGATAAAGGACAGTGTGCCGGTGAACTGGGGAAAGTGTACGCATGATAACAAGCCACCAGAGCAAGGGGGCATGAAAAAAAAATCCAAAGCTGTAGCAAAGAAAAAAGGTCAATATACTCACTAACTCAAAACAGGATGTTCTACTGCCTGCGGTCTGGTGACTTTGAGAAAATGAAATGACCGAATAAACTCAGCAGAAGTTTAAAATATTACCTGACTTTCTTTTTTTGTTTTTATCTCTATCATTTTGGATTTTATCGTTCGATCTCCTGTCTCGGGTCGTTGCCATCATGATAGGATATATGTTTTCTTTTTTTCATTTTACGTCCTGAATGGGTATAAAACTAATTACTGCATTGTAAAAGTTCTTTGTGATATTGCCTTTGATGGAATTCGAAAGCGAAACTAAAATAAAAAGAGAAGCGTTTTTTTATTTATTTCGCCGTTAGGCATCATGCAGAGAGTAAATGAGTGCGAACATGGAAATTACATGTTTCCTTCTACAGTGTTTTTTTTTAAATTGATTTCCAATTGTTGTAATATGTCGTGCAGTAAGAAAGTGTTTATTTTCACTATAGGCTTTACTACAGTAATATTTTCATATTAAGCCGGCGCAGTGAGATACATGATTTTCTTTAAACTAAGAACATTTTTTCAAGCAACTGCAGGGTATTTGTTTTCTATTCTTCATTAATTTGATATCAACACGCTGTCACAAAGAGAAATAATTCCTAAAAACAATATTTTCAGGTCAACCTGAACTTGCTGCGTCTTTGTTTTGGCCCCAGATTTTTTGCATTGTTTTATTGGGCAATGCGTTTATACTGGACTCAAAAACAGAGAGTCGTTGTAAAAGTTGTGTCTAAGTGTGTTATTCCCGTGCAAGATATTATTTCTTGTCTTATATATATATATATATATATATATATATATATATATATATATATATATATATATATATATATATATATATATATATATATATATATATATATATATATATCAGGCAGGCACGAGAAGTGGACAAATTCAATATTACATAAAACTACGCGTCGCAACAAAAAACGGCTTTTGTCGTTTTGGTCCCGGGCCAGGGGCCTATATTAGGAAAATTATCAAAGTCCAGGATAATTAGACTGTTAATTATTTTTCGCGTAATTAACTGTTTTAATATTGTGCTTAAGGGCATGGTTTCAATTAGAAAGTTGCTCAGCATCATCGAAAAAAAAACACTAAATCAACAAATTGCAGAACGATAAAAGGCACGCGCAGCATTTTGTGGCTTTCTGAAAAACCGCACAAATTCGACGGGTTTTTGAGTTTCATTTTGCAATCGGAGCGCATCTCGGCACCGACGGCACCGCGCCCCGTGGAGAAATAGTGCAACCAACCCCTGCTGCGCTGTCCTCGCGCAACGCACCAGAGGCTGGTTGCACTATTTCTCTACGGGGTGCGGTGTCGTCGCTGGCGTGAAGCGCTCCCATTGCAAACCGAAACTTTGAAACCCGTCGAAATTGTGCGGTTTTTTAGAAAGCCATAAACTGCTGCGCGTGCCTTCTATCGTTCTGCAATTTGTTGATTTAGTGTTTTTCGATGATGCTGAGCAACTTTCTAATTTAACCCATGCCCTTAAACAAGATATTAAAAAAGTTAATTGCGCAAAAACAATTAACAGTCTAATTATCCCGGACTTTAATAATTTTCCTAAATAGGCCCCTGGCCTAGGACCAAAACGACACAAGCCATTTTTTTGTTGCGACGCGTAATTTTCGCTATATCGAATTTGTCCACTTTTCGTGAAACACCCTGTATATATATATATTTGCTTTTATCCGAGCAGGGACTTTGTCAAGCTGCAGTGTTGCAGCTTTTTCTCCGTTCTCCAAGCCATAATGATTTGCTCTCAGTGTAAAAAATTTGAAAGGAATTAAATGGAATATTGCTCAAGAGGCGTGAACTGGTACTCTCAGGGACGACGTTGCAACCGGATAGAAACATTTATTCAACAGAACGAGATATTTATTTTAGCTGGAAATCATTATATTCTTGCGTAAATCTCCTCCTGGGGACTTCCCCTGAATCACTTATATTAAGCAACCCACATAATTAGTTCCGCACTCTTTTGTATCGGTCATACAACGTCCGTGAACATTGCCACCGCCGTCATACTTGCAAATGTATTGTTCTTCACGTATCTACCATTGTTGAGGATAATGCCCCTGCGGCTGTACAATGTTTGCTTATGCTGACCCGTTTGTTCTGCCCTCGCACCTCTGAATTGGTTGCAGACTTAATGAAATACATACAGGGCAAGAACCAAGGTAAACAATATGCTAAACGACACTCGCGTTCTTGCAGAAAACCAGACTGACGCCAACAATAAAATAAGGGTAGCAAAAAAGTTTTTCGTTATTGTTTCTCAAAATAAAATTTGAGTTAGCACCATCTTTGCCCACATAAAACGTCAGAAATGCCTCTTGATAAAGCTCTGGGAGATCGCAGATTCTAAATGATATTTAGTTCCCGGTGCTCGGTTTTTTATGTGCCTTTTGTGATTGGGAGGATGCAACGTGATTGATAGAGGTGCTTGTTTATGGTAACAGAGTATAATTACATTGTTTTTGTTTATTTCTTAATTCGTCTGCTTATCCAAGTGTGAAATGTATATAGGGGATAAAGTGTGTTGCTTTTATGCGTTTCTGATAGTTATTATTATTGTTTTTTTAAATAAATAGGCCTATTCAAAAGACCTGCACTAAATACATAAATACATAATAAAAACCGAAAATAATAAATAACAAATAAAATAAATAACGAACTTAAAGCTCGGTGCCTGAGGCCTTTGATAACAATAAATTGTCTTTTATGAAGAGTGAACTGCACCATCCGGGTAAGCTCTTGCAAATCAGCATGTTTTCAATGTCACTGTTCGGTTCATGTTCTTTGGCAGAAATCATTTAATAATAAAATGAGTAGTTCTGTCTCCAGACTACATGCCCCGTGTCATTAGAGGACTATCAGTGTTCATAACTACACAAGCGATATTTCCTGCATTAACTCAGCATAAACCCAAAGTGAGAAAGAACTGGCCGCTTTCTGAAAATTTCTTTATTTTATTTGAACACGTTCCAGAGCATCCCGAAAATCAAGAATTGCTTCACGACCACATTTTGCTGAAGTATGCATGCCACCGGAAAGCGTAGTGAAAAAAAAATATAAATAATGTAATTACATTGCAATGGAAGAGCGATTTCATCGGGGCCTGTTGTCGAAAATACGTATCAGTATATAGTTTCTCGTTAGTACGTTAAAAATGACCGCGTTGCTGAGGTTCGTTACCATCCTGAAATAGTAACGAAATGCCGTTAGCGCTAGTTACAAAAACTAACGAACGTTGCTTTTGCGTTACATGGTATTCCAAACTTTATCAGCGATAAGCCGCGGTTACGAACTGCGACAGCAATTACAGATATACAAAGCGATTTCACATTTTTTATTTTTTGTTTCTCAAATTTGTAGGATACAGTGAGGTCCCGAGGGCGAGTTGCACCTTTAAAAGGACCGAAAGCGCGACTATTTTATTGAAAACTAAGGCGTAACCAGTGGCGTCATTATACAGACAATACCATTTAATAGTAAGGAAATGACATAACTCGTCAGCCATTTTGGACTCTAACGAGTACGTTAGTACGGTACTGGAAAACGTAACGCTGTATTAGTAACGTCGTTTTTGTAACGCGAAAGATCCAACACTGGTTTCATACACAGAACCGCTATGCTGTTTGTGCGATTCCGCTAGATTTAGAATAATTTCAACGGCACCCAAATGCTTTCTCGGGTGGATAAACACTCAAAACCTTGCAGCTCGGAGACTAGCCGTGGAGCCCTGTAACCGTGCCTTCTTAGGTGTTGCCCGCCTCTCGCACCATACTCTGCATATTTAGCGCCCTGTTTACGCAAGTTACGCGATACCGCGCACATATAAACACCGCTGGATGTTTCCTCGAAGCACTTCGGGTAAGGAGCATTCGATGCATTGCTGGTCCCTCTACGAAAAGCATGTTCGAGCAAATCGCTAGTCCGGACAATGGATGGTCCCTCTACTCACCGTTTGCCGAAATGCCGGGAAACGTCGCAGCACGCTACCTCCACCGGATCGGACGGCGTCGTTCCGGAAGTTTGCTTGTTACACGGAATGCCGGTCGACTCGAACTTGTCTATCTTGCCATCCTTCCCTCTTTCTCTCTCTTTTTTCTTTCCTTCTCTCCGTTCTTTGCTCTTCCCTCTCTCTCTCTCTCTCTTCGGAGCTTCAGGTCGGCATTTGCTTAGAGTGCCTAGGTTTTAGAGAGTTTCCAGTTGCTCAACTGGGGTCACGTGGTTTACGAGCCGTGTCGTTCTGATCGCCGCGCGGTAATGGACGCACGCGCTCGAGTAACCAACCTGCGCAGGGAGGTGTCCGCCATTAAATTGCGAACGGTCTCCATGTTACGAGTTGCCGCCTCTTAAACCCACGCTTGCTTTGACGCAGGTGCTGCCGTCGCAGCCGCCGCAGTTCGTCGAGCACACACGGGACACCCCACACTTACGTCAGGTTTGCGTGATTGGAGCGCAACAACCACTCGTGCGTCGGAGTAAGTGTGTGTGTGTGTGCGTCTGTCTGGCAGCTGCTGTGAATCTATGCGGCGGAGACAGCGAACTCGTCGGGCAACTTTTGGGATGGACGGTTTTTGTTTTTGGAATTCTGCTTTGCGCATTATTTGTTTTTGTTTCGGAAGCTTCCGCCCTTTCTCCCTTCTGTCTGGCGGAAACTTGAGAAAGTGCGGCGCGCAGGAATCGCGGTGCAGCTACCGTAACGGCATCGGTGTTTAGGCGTTGTCTTTCTTTCCGTTCAACAAGAGTCAAAGTGTTGACTACTTGTGCAGTCAACCTTGTTGCATCCTTCACTTATGGTCGGATATCTAGAATACTTTATCATGTTCATTTACTGACTTCACATGCAGAAGTCTAACAGTTCCTTAAAGCGCAATAGCCTTTTTTATATTAGATGTATTTCGTCATCTTCATTCTCATTTACATATTCTGTAATTTTTCTTCGCCGCTGTTAAAAATGTAATTGCGTCCATTAATTCTATGTGTACCATTTTCTACCTTATATAGCTCCTTGCTTGACCTTACGCTTTGTGTATTATCATGTTTTCGCCGTTTTTACTTTCAGTGAGCTTCACTAGATGCTTTTTACCGTGAAATGTTTAGGCTAGATTTTCGAGTGAAGTGAAGCCTCAAAAGGCGTAGCCTCGGATTTCCCTGCTAAATTTAGCGGGGAAAATGACGACACATGGTGTCATGTAACGTGACATACACAAAATCAGTTTCCCCGCTAAGTGCAGCGGAAAAATTGACGTCACGTGACTTATACGCAAATTCAGTTTCCCCGCTAGATTTAGCGCAAAAATGTACGTCACATGGCCACAACACTGATTCAATTTCCTCGCTAAATCTAGCGGGAAAAATGATCTCATGACTTCATGTCACGTGACCTACACACAAATCCAGTTTCCCCACTAGATTTAGCAGAAAAATTGACGTCACATGGCCTGACACATAAATTCAGTATACCCTCTCTACCCGTCATTCCTCATTCTCTGTGGACATGTGTAGCACGCTTGCCTCGGTGGCTCTTTATCCCGTCCCGAATGCCACGAGCCGTTTCCCCTAAATGACAGAATCCTCGAAATCAAAATCTCCGTCTTATCTCCCCCTGGTCTCATGTATCCCCGCAACCAAATTTCCCCTGTTACGCCAGTGCTTCCCCTCGCTTTCATCTCTTCTGTTACTTTGATTTGTGATCTAGACGCAGTGAGAAAAAAAACGGTTAAAGTGCACGCGATCTGGTGTAACTCGCTACATAATGATTGAAACCTGAGACCTCGTGTTGGGGTGAATTTAGGAGTGGGAGGGAGTTGCTTCGCAGAGTTGTTTGCCAAGTTGGGTCCAGGATCATAATGGGGGGGGGGGGGCATTGTTGGCGACTTTGTGTGATTCATGGATCAGTTGAGGGCAAGGGGGGAGGGGGGGGTGAAGCTAGAAATGGTCATTGTGTGTCTCCCAGTGCTTGTGATACATCGTCCGTTTCGAAGTCCTTCCGCGTGCGGTAGTGACGACCTTGTGTTTCTGTCTATTGTGGACCCCGTGTACTGGGTAAAGATAGGAACTTCTCTTTTGTTTTTTATGTAATGTTTGCGGTTCGGTGTAGTGTTTCTGGTTTGGTGATCATCTGTTGTGGTGGCGACGTTCGTGGCGTAAAAGCAAGGCGTAGACGCAATAAAATTTTCAGCTGAGTTTGAGACGTTGTCTGTTCATTTTTCATCCTCTTTCATGAGTTTCCGTTTTGGAAACCACAGTTTCCGGTTTCAACCATCATGTATAACTAGACGGAGTGTTTTTTTGTTTTTTTTTGCAGCAATTGAGAGTCAATTTGACACTCGCCAAGATTGCAGAATTGCAACGTGTTCATTTACATACAACTGCATTTTTTCTCCCTAACACATCAACACAACTTAAAGGGGTGGTGCAACGATTTTATGATTAAAAGAATTAGCATCTTGTCATTTTTACGTTGTTCATCGTGTCCCAGAGATTACAGAAAACATCTCCTTCATTAAAAAATGTCGCGATTAAGCTGCGTAATCGCAAAGCAAAAGTCGAGCTTTTTCCCCACCTGCAGCCCCAAGCGGCAGCCGAAGGAACTACGGCGAAAAGATTATGTGACCTCGCTCGGCTCTAAGCTGCAGCATAACGCCCGCTAATGTCAGCGGAGGGAGGGAGAGGAAGCGTCCTCCGAGATAGCACACGGGAAGCTACACGGCACTCCGAATGACGTCACTGGGAGTGCGACCAGGTGTGACCCTGAAGACTGGGAGTGAGTTGAGGGGTGCCCGAAATGCCAATATTTATCTTTTTTTTACGCAGCAACTAGGACACGCAGGCGAAATCGGCTTTCTGTTCTTTACTTCAAAAGTGTCAGAGGGCAACTTCCACAAATCTTTGACCGAAGTCCGGAAATCGTTGCACCCCCCCTTTAAATTCCGCAAAATCGCTGCATAAACTCCAAGAACTCTTCAAGGTTCAGCTGCCCGTTGGAAAGACGTTCCTCGAGCATCTCGATGGCCTCGTCTTTCCTCTCCCAATTCTGCCGCTTTCGTGCTTGGCGGCCGTTGGAAAGCTGGAGGAGTGCGGCTCTGCTCGTAGCCTCGTCCCGCTCGATCAACTCCACGAACGTGAACACATCAGGATGTGCTTTCCCGAGGGCGTTGTTGAGTTTTCTGACAGTAGAAATTAAAATATTTAGTTATGAGCTGCCCAATTTTCAAATGCAAGATTTCCTTGCCTCTGCCAGGCCTCCTTCGTTGTTGGTCCAGGCTCCAGTGCTCTGGTGGTGGTTCTACTGGCTGATGTTATATTTTCCGAGCAGCCCTGTGTCCTCAATGTAGAGGATAAACCATGGTGTTTGGGGGGTTGGTGGTGCCATCGCTTTAAAGCTCCACCAAGCGATGCGCACGCACGTCAGCGGGACGAAAGTAAGACTGACCGTCTGACCGACAAACGTGGTTACCATAGAATCTTCCTGGTACGTTTTAGCAAGACCAAGTTCCTGCACTTTTCGCCAGATTGCCTCGGCGAAGTCGAAATGGCAGCTACGGTGCCAAACGCGAGGAAACACGAACAGAAACGTCTGGGTGAGTGCCAGTTCAAAGTCCGTGCGGACAAGGCTGAGTGAGAGGTTTACGAAGAGCGTCCAACGCAGTCTTGAAGTTTGTGAACGCAGTGACATACACTTTCCGAGACTTGCCAGGCAGAAGGAAGTGCGCAATGTTAAAACTCGATCTATGTTTGACGGCGCTGATCGTGACCACTTGATGAAACAACAATGGACAGGAGAAAAACGTGCTATGAATGGGCACTTTGTCAGCTCCCAAAAAGTACTTTGGACAGTGCCTCCTTTAGTGCCATATGCAAAGAGTGCGACCTGCGCTAGTGGTGATGCCAAACAGCAGAAAGCGATGCTTATCGAGAGTCTCCGTGAGCAATACCTCAGGTTGATCTCGGACAGATCCCTCGGCAGATTGTACTGCTGTTTCCTGTTCCCTTTCTGCGTCCTTAGGTATTCAAGCTCCATCTCCAACCGCAGGGTCACGACTGGGAGGCATTCCCTATTGAAAGCTTCTTAAATAGAAATGTAGCCTGACCTTCAAGACGAAGTTGAAGTCATGTGTTTACCTCTCTGGCCTCAATATCCAGACACTGATTAAGACCGACTCTGTCAACTGATCTTCACACGCCTCTCTACTGTCTGACCTCAATATCCAAACAATGCTTAAGACCGAACCCGTCAACTGATCTTGACCCGGTATGGTCAATGCGATAATGAGACGTCAGGCACACTATGGGGGAATTGATAGGGGGCTTTTTTGCGTGGATTTAGACAGCCGAAACCTTGAAGGTGGGGGGATATAGCTCTGGGGAGACGCAGCGCCAGTTTTGAAACGGGGGTTTTGAGATTGAATCATTTCGTGCACCACCCTTCAAAATGGTTACATTTTGTTGAGGGCCAACGCGAGTGTAGGTCTTGATCCTCCATGACCACTTCGTTCCTCCGAATTGATTAAGAATTACGGATGCCTAGTGAAGATTTTCCATTTTGTAACTCTAGAGAGAGCACGTGACACTTCGCGGGGAATATTGAGAGCAAAATAAGCTATTGTTAATTTAATTCGTCACTTTTTTTAGCAAGAGATATAGACATATAACGAGAAAGAACAATAAATAAGCAGCCACATGCAGGACTAGTAAAAACACCGATCTAGTAACAAATAAACAAAATCGTAGATAAGATAACGTTCTTTTAGTACGTTATTACACGCACGCTGCGGGCGGAGGGGGGCATGTCGTGTGTCAAGGCTAGATGAGGTCAGTGCAGAACACAGTCGCCGAGGCCGCGTGCAAACCCGGATCGTAGCACCCCGTACAAGGGAAACGACGCACTGCTTTTTTAGTTGCTTAGGAGTAAAAATGTGTCCAACGTTGGTGCAGCATAAATGAGTGAATGCAGGGACAGACGGGTCGATATTTATGTAAATAAAAACTGAAACACAATCATTTTAGCCTTTTCAGAAACATATAATTTGATTGCTAGTAGCTTACTACGGAAATAATAATTGAATTACACTAGCATAACCGCAGAAAAAAATGTGATCGAAGCGTCAAAAGTGTAAAATTAAATGTAATGTGGATTACAAGCAGTCAAGTTATTTGTAACTCGTTACGTACAAGACTGCTAGCGCTATACGTTTTTTCAGTAACCTGTAACATCCATTTTCTAATAAACAATTACATTCAGTTAAATTACTAGCACTTTTATTTGTTTCTTTTTTCTCAAGGCAGAGGTTCTTTTTATTTATTTTCTCTTTTCACTTTGCACTTTCTTGTTTGTTTCTGAAGAGACCTATTGTGGGATCGGTGGCGGAGAAAGGAAGGGATCGGTGGCCGAGTGGGCTAGCACAGCACACCAGCTTGGACCACGTGGAGCGAAAGCTCGCGCTGCAGAACCCAGGGATCCTCGGCTCAATCCCCACCCCTGCCCGTTTCGATCTGGATAGGCATCGTACCGGCGTGCGGTCGGGTATCACTACTGCGTGGGCGCGTTAAAGACCTCAGGCTAGCGGTCGTACTGCACTGGCTAAATTGTTCATCTACAGCGAGTGACTCGTCGCAACTTTGAAGTGGCCTGACCAACTACACGCTGTGTAAAAATCCACACAACCCCAATTATTATTGGCGGAGGAAGAAGGTTCCGTTTTGAACGGCTGGTGGAACACTCCGGATCTGGCCACAGGCCGGAGAGCTATCTCTGAATCTTCGAATGTCGTCCCCAGTAGTACAAAGTCATACTTCCACGTCATAGCTTCAGCTGGCAACCTCGTCCTGAATTCCGTATTTCTCCCACGCCTACATAACTGCATGGGCCTTACACAGTCCCGGACTTGCGAGACGTTTTAAATGATGCAATCGACCTGGAAATAGTATCAAAGCTACCAAGCAATTACAGATGAGCCTATTGTGGATGGTGCACTGCGTGTCATCAGCTCTTGGGCACGGAAACACTTTGCCTCCGTAATAAACTCCGCGTGAAAGGAGAAAAAAAATTTTTTTTTTTTGTCCTATCATTCGAGAACTCAGCATAAAGCTCCTGCTTCCAGACTACTTTCGATATACAGACTGCTCAGTTCTGGCAGCCTTTAAAGCAGTACGAATCATCTGCTCAGAAAGGGTGGCGCTGCCCAGGTATGAGTACATGGACACCCAAAACAGGGAGGCAATTGTGATCCTGGAAGCACCAAGGTTACAAGGAGATGATCCCCCACCAATAAAAATGTACGGATGCCAAACCCCGTTTTGTCCCAGAAAGACCTCCCGCGCTCCTCAGATAGAACAAGGCAGGGACGCGTTCGTCGGCAGCGCAGATGCCTGTGTCAGAACCTCCTCTGGCCAGTGAAGCCATGGTGGGGCTGGGGTCAAGGCGCCTGAGGAGCAGGCTGAGCTCCACGAATGAATCAGAGGTTGTCAATGCCCGGGACCGCTCCCCCTCCACACTTTGATGAGCCCCGACGAAGGTGACGCCCCTATATATGACCAGAGAACGACTCCAGTCTAGACCAAAGTGACCCTGACCTCTACCAAGCCTACTTCTCCACTCAAAGATGACATGCAGTTTTTTAACAACAACGTAGTCGTCGAGGGAGAAGCTGCACCATGCGAAGAAGTCACGCTGCCATCAGCAAGGCGCACCGAAGCTTGCTGAGACAAGATCAGCAAAGCTGCAGGTGTCCAGAAGGACTGTGATATTCAGGCTGACCTCCGTGCTAGATGAGGGGACTGAGCCATGGAGACGGTTCTAGGTGCACTGACAGTCAGTAGGCTCTAGACATACACTATACCCTAAACAAAGCAGCCATGCAAGGGTTCCTGAAGACAGCCAGGTGTGGACTTGAACCTGTTTATATGGTCACTGCTATAGACACCACCCAGCCCTCTGCTTTGGCCATCTTAAATGTAAAAGGCTTGTATACTATATGCAAACACACCAACTATTAGCACTCAAAACGCGATCATATAACCGTAGCTGCCAAAGAGAGAATGAAACATTAGCAGATAGCATCGCACTTAGAGCTCCTTCAGGGCTCTAGAGATTCTGCAATGTCTTCATCTGCTCAAAGAGTAAGTCACGCGATGGGCCTCTGCTGGTTGTCTTTGTTTCTTCGTAAAGCGCTGACATCATTTGTTTCTTTAATCATTGACCAGGAAGGGCGTTTAATTCTGCGTTATCTAGTCGACAGATTATTTGGCGTTTTTTTTTTGGCATAGCGCCTCAACATTGTAAATGAAAAACATGTCTTTTTTAGTTTCAGCCAAACTTCCTGAACAACGTAAATAAAACTGGTGAAAGTAATGAAATATTTTAACTGTGCATGTAATTTTGAAGACCGTACAGTAATCTCAAACGCGGTATGGACACAAAGCAAGCTGTTGCGTGTGTATGTTGAGTAGAGCCGGAAGTTAGTCTGCCTCAGTGGGCGTCTAGGTGCCCTAGCCGTAGATGAGCAATTTAGGCCAGTGCGGTACAACCGCTAACCTGGGGTCCTTAACCTGCGCCACGCAGTAGTGATAACGACGATCGCGCACGGCGGTACGATGCTCATCCAGATCGAAAATGGGCAGGGCTGCACGGTTTGCATCCGCTCTGTATGCAGCGCGAGCTTCGTCGTCGCTCCACATGCTCAGAGCTGGTAAAAGCAGCTAACCCGGCCACCGATCCTCCCGTATGACAGAGTTGGCTTGAAAGACTTTTCCAGGAGTAACCTGGTGATAAGGCATGTAGAAAAGACCAATTAATACGTTTTACGCACTTTCACATTTCACACTCACTCCCTGACGTGATGAGGCGGTGCCCATGACAGCATTCATGCTCCGATGAAGAATTACATGCGAACTCACTTTTTCAGACTAGTGCGTCGTTTCGATTCGCTTTAGAATCGACCTCTTGTGAAACTAATCAAAGTGGGAGTTGAGGAAATGTAACGTTAAGCTCCTCAGAGACGAAATATTCTCGAAAAATGTTCCTTTGACTTGTAAATGCCTCAAAAAATACGGAAATACATTCTCGCGATATAGGGATTACGTCTTCGAGCAAGATGTAAAAACTTGCCCATTTAATATTCGTACAATATTATATAAAAATATCCGGCACTGTCTATAAAAAAAATTTCCTCGTGATTTGAGGAACATAGTCAAGCCACGAGGAGGCTAATGTTACTAGAGCCTAAAATTCAAAATTTCGAAATTGTTCTTGAAAAGAATTTTACCTGAACGAATAAAATTTTATTGGAGAACCACAAAAGAAACACCGCCACGTAAGGAATGTGCGTTGTCTAAAGAAATTCACAAATTGATCAAAAAAAGCCTGAAGGAATGGGAATTAACATTGATTGTTAAGACATTTCCATAAGTCCTACTACTGAGCATTCGGAAAGGTTCTCACAACAGGCAGAGCAAATGACGTTGAAAAGCTAATATCCATATCGCATTCACTTAATGAAAAGAACCAAAAATTATAGAAGGTCCTATAACCTTGATCGAGGTTAAGGCTGCCGTTGATTCCTCTTCAGAATTGTAAACCACCGGGGTCTGGCGGCCTATGGTGTGATTTACAAGAAATACTATGAAAATATGCCCATTACTAAAGGTTTTTCGCGATTCATACAACTGGAAGACACTACCACCTTCTTTCAACGATTATTATGCTGTCTTTACACTAAACCAAAGACACAAAAACAAAAATTATAAACAGGACCGATTTATAGCAGTGACTGCAAGATTCACTGAAATTATTAATGATAGACTTCGCCGTAGGAAACAGGCGCTTGAAACAGTGACGAGGACGTAGAAGAAGCACTCCGGGACGAGCGCTGATTACCAACTGAGATCTTTATAAGAAAACACACGAAACGGACCATCCACCTTGATAGCTGACCCTTCGCCGCCCATCACGGGGACAATCCATACAGCACGATGGGCACAGATAAACGCCATAAAAAGACATGAAGCCAGCTCCGTATCCAAAACGCTACCTCACTCTCTAGTGCTGGGAAGACGCTGATCTCCACATAGAGGCTCCCATCTTTTATTTGGTATGCCTACTATCTCTCTAGATAAATTGGTCCTGTTCGCGGACAAAACTTTGGTGTCACTAATCTTGCCTACACAATAGTCGCGGTACACCGTATGCGCGCACTTTCAATGATCTTCAGGTCAAACAGTGACCTGTTTAATCAAAATATACCGCCGCATGAGAAAGGGATTCAAGAATGTCTAACAATGCATGATTCGTTGTGTGCCATGCCTTTCGGTGCAACCCTGACTATTCGGTTGCACCGAAAGCGGTTTCTTTCGCGTAAAGCGTGTAAGCGTTTCCCCTTACACGCTTTTCATGGCGGGGCAAATATGGCCTTAGTTTTTATGGCCCATGCTGGCACTACCCGTACGTTGCCGCGATCCCCTTTAACCCGTGCAGTTCGCGGTGAACGCAGGTTAGGATGGAAAACCACCTTCTGTTTGTTGTTCACTTCACCAGTGCAGTTTGCTGCCATTTCGTCTGATGGTCTTCTTTACTTTTTCGCAGGCTGCGGTAATTACCGGATCTGAACACCTGCTTCCGGTTTTTCCACATTGCGCCAGCGCTCTTTCATTTGAAAACGTAATGACTTTGATATACTCCTGAACACGCGATGGCAATGTTTTTTACTGGTTTTAACGGGGACCAGTGTCCAGCATATTATAGCGGTCCCGGATGAAAGAGACAAACGGCGACGTCTGTTTAAATTATCGATAGCGGTGATCAGAAAACAACGGCCTTGAAGCTGAACGTAACTTAGTCCACCTTTCTTGCTGAAAGCTGTTAGTATGGTCTGATTGTATCAATAAAATCAAGCTGCTATTGCTAAGAATACTTAACTGAACTGCGTTTCAGAATGTTGCAATATCTTTAAAAACAAAAAACGGTTAGTTTTGCTCTCGCTGTCACCATATTATGTTATAAATCCTATCCTCATGAGGCCACTGCGCAGAGAAGGCTGTCCCGATTGTTACATTCGCATAAAAGGGAGAATCGTCTGTTCCGGCGAACTGTTTCAGCGACAAAAATCCACCTGGTGTAATGAGCGGGTTTGCTAAAATACGTGGTGATCCCCACGCCCCTACTTTCCATTCATGCCAATAACTGAACACCAATCCTTTTTCTCATCCGAACAATTTATAGCAGCAGGTTGTATAAGATTTGAAAAAGCGGTCAGCAGCACTGTTAACGCAAAATAAAAAACCTGACTAATCTACGATAAATTGATAGCAGCAGCACGCTGGATACTGTTATCAGCATTAATTGGCGCAACGCACGCATTCTGGCAATACTTTTATTAAGGGAATGACAGGCAAACAATAAGCATCATCATTAATAGTCCAGAACGACTGACATATGCGAGAGGCGATCAATGCCCATTCATGACGAGCATCGGCGATTGCCACGGAGAAAGCCGCGCCTTTGGCTGGCCTGTTCCGCTGGTTAAACATCCGAGTTAATCTGTACGTCAAAATGCCGACAACGCAGGCAGGGATAAACGCCAGCGGGCAGTTCTGATGCCAGCGCTAAATCCCTACCCGTTAATGCGAAGAACTGGTGGTAATTCCCGAAATACAGCCCGGAAGCCCGGGGCCGCCGTCGATTCAGCACCCCGCCACACGGTCTGCCAGCCTTCCCGGCGATTGTCCTGCAGCTACACATGCGTCATCGCTGCCATACGACAAATACCGTTATGTTGACCTTGTCCTCTGAACCGTACAAGGAGGCTTTCACCGCTACATCATGGGTTCGCCTGAGCTACCGGTCACGAGACATGCCTGTCAAGAATTGGCACGGATTGCCGGGCGAGTTCTTTTTCTGGCGCTCATTCAAATCGAAGCGCCCGTTTATAAAGCAGTGGCACTTTTTGAGGCGTTTTGACCAGACCCGACGCGGAGACCTCCCTGGCCCCATCCACGGCGGCAACCGCGAAATATGCGTTGAACGGACAATGCTGCTGCTTCTCCCACGGCTCGGCGTGCCGGATAAACCAACAGGCGCACCTCCGTCGCTTTCGAGGCGCCACTGATTGGTCCGCAGGCCGCCAGGACCGTTGGGCGACAAGTCGCAAAATTCGGTCTGGAAGCTCTGCTGGCAAGGAGGCACCTTCTGCTCGCGGACGCACAGCAGCAGCGGCGATATGCTGCACTGAGACCAACGGTCATCCGCTATTTCAACCTGGTCTTCCTTCACGTTGCGTTAATCTTTTTTCACTTTCTGTGATCACTGCTGCTGCTGCCAGTTGTTTTTTTCTGCTGGCTGTTCGCGTTTTTTTGCGTAATTGCGGCTACGAACAAAATGAACTGCGATAAAGATGATATGGCGTCGGTACGTACCGAAGAACTGCTCAGAAAATGAACGGTAAACAATGCCCCTGATGTCAATCTTTACCAGTGAATGAAAAATATCTCCGAAACTATACTGGGCAAAGAATGCTGAATATCCAAAAGCATGGCGGTGCCAGACTTGCCACGCAAGCCCCGTAGCCGCCAGGCAAGCTAAAGAACAAGCGTGCCACTTCCGGTACCCAGAGTGACATGCAAAACAGACAACTCAATGCAGCTGTTCTCCTGCTGGCATAACACCGTCAATCCATATACGTCAGACACCATATCATCATGCTGAAGCGTTGGTGAACAGACGAAGAACAAAAGCTTAAACAGAAGAGCTAAACTTGAAAAAGACGAATGCAGACTTGGAAATCGAACACTTAAAGCAAAAGGCGCGATTTGAATGTGAAGGAATCGAAGGCAAAACCTTGAATTGCATGGGATTCTGCAAGCGATAACGCGACCTTCTCATCTAAAATAGAAATGAAGTGGCAAAGAACCCGGATGCTCGATCTGACATCGGATCAAATTATCGCAGCACACAGACTTCCTTCACGTGCAGACAGGGATACCCGGAATCATTGTCGTTTTGTCATCAGCCAGCGACATGGCGTGACCAGACAGGCGGTCATGATTAAGGAATGTCGAGCACATGTAAATTGGAACGAAG
>JAZHYW010026588.1:0-60936 GCA_037355805.1 Ixodes ricinus
TGGGACCTAACAGGTTCGTTGATCGTCAAAAGATTGATCTGCGAGCGGGTAAGCTTGGCCGCTGCGAAGCTGCGTTTACGGGTGGGCCAGAAGGTTAAAGCGCCGTTCACACACTTACAACCGAGTAGGACGGAGAGAGACGAGACCGGTTTTTAAGGGGATGGTGAACCGAAATTGAGATTTAAGAAAAACAGTGCAGGAGATCTGGGCGGACGCTACAATCCCTACAACACTACTCGTAAGGCGATATTTCGAATGGACGGCTGTATTTTTTGAAAAAAAGGTCGAGATTGAACGAGGCCGACCAGGCGCGTGACATAAAGATATCTCGTTTCCTCCTCTCTTCGTTTCGCCCCCTCGTGGTGTCGAGGCGGAAAAGACGCGAGGCTGTTCCCTCTCCTTCTCGGAAAAACAAGACGTAAACAAATCTGTCAAATGCGCCTCCTTTTTTTGTTTTGAAAAATACGGTCATCCGTTTGAGATATCGCTGTATGAGTGATGTTTTGGTGTTTGTAGCATCCCGTTGCACGCTTTTGCCGCCATGTTTAGTGGAATCCAGATTTCGATTCAGCATTCCTTTTAGCCTCTTGCGACGTCTTAGGACCAGATTCGCAGCAGCGCATCCGGTCCTAAGGAGTCGCAAGAAACTTAAAACCGGTCTTGCCTCTCTCCGTCCTACTCGGTTGCAAGCGTATGAATGGCCCTTTAGTATTTTTGTAAAAAGCCGCCGCAGACTGTGGCGCAAGGACAGGGGGGGGGGCTTGGTTAACACGCCATTTCTTTATTGCCAACGTTTCTAGAATACTCGGTTGGGAAACTGCCACTGGAGCCTGCATTAGAAGCGTGGCTCCTATCAGTTCTCGTGAACCAAACAAAACTCGATCGCAACGCCGCAATTTCTGCCGCAGTGGCGACTCCGGGAACTGCACAGCTGCAGGTATTCGTTCAGGTCAAGTCGCGCAAGGGCCGGTGGCGCCATCTTGCGGTAGCGAGAGTATCGCTTTCGCCCAGCGTTTTGCAAGCGTCCACAAATGGCTTCCCGACTAAGTAGCTTGCTCTATCTGCTTATGCCCGTGTCCCACTAGAGCGACATACAGAAACAAAAGACAACGACAAGCCTCAAACCAGAGTCTTTCGCGATTTGAGAGGCTTCGTAGAATAAAAGAGGCTATGCTCAAACACGAGCCTCATGCACGCGAGGGTGTCTTTGGCCACTTTGGCAGGCAATCGCTCGTGCTCACTTCACGAGCACTGAACGACTACGCCGGCCTGAGGTACCATCGCGAGCATGCTGCATGGGTTTGAGGCTTGTCGCTGTCTTTTGTCTCCGTCTGTCGCTCTAGTGGGACACAGGCATTAGAAGAGCTTCAGCGAACTCGAATCAGATGAACACCTCCATGAGCTTTCCAGTGATTGTTCGGGCCGTCAGCTTCCGTAGTGGGAAAGTTCTACCCATTTGGTGAAGTGGTCAATGACAATTAACATATACTGGTGTGCTTTGGGGCTCCTTGGTAAAGGGTCTACCACGTCGCAAGCCGCGAAAGACCCTGGTTCTTCGCTGTAGATTTTTTGGTCCTAACATATGTCTAGACCAAAAAAATGCAGTCTGAGTTGTGACATTAGGCAATGCAAGCGTGACGTTTTGCATTGCTTACTGTCTCAACTCGAACTGCGTTTTTTGGTCTAAACATATGCTTCGGCATAGTCATTCGCTGAGCTGCCTCCATAAGTTGCGGTGATGGGCTCTCCGAGTGCTGTGCGGAAAGTAGATGCACTGGCTTTTTTAGTGTTCCACCGGCGCCAGAGCCGTGTATTGGGAGAGTTTGGCCATTAATTGGTTTGAATAGGCGAGCATCGCGGGGCTAACCACAGGCCGCGAAATAGCTCCTAGTGGTGATCATGGGCTCTAAAAATGCAACTCGACTAATTTAAGCAATTTCAACGTCGCTCGAGTGAGAAGGTATAACACTTTGTGACTGAAAACTTGGAGCTTTTCGTCACGTCCATATTCAACGGTAGAATCAACGAACGTTCGGTCCAAACCAGGGCCGACGTGCTCGAAACAGCGTCTCAGATAAGACTGTGGGAAAGAACACACTGCCAAAGCCAGAGCACGAGCGGAGCGGGACTCAAGACGCTTGCGCGCCCCACCCTTTGTACTGTTTTCTTTCAGCGAGTCTCAGCTGAGACGCTGTTCCAGCAAGCCGGCCCAGAGCAAACGGTCACCGAGGCGCCGAGATTGAACGCTTCTATTTCACTCTTTAAACGTCGTTTCCAATAGCGTGACGTCGCGGTCTGCTGATTGGTCGACGCTGTGTCGCACCTTTAGTTTACGCTCTAAACGCGGGGGAGTATTCGGCACTGGCGGCGGCTTCAGCTCCGCCCATTGGCCAAACTCTGACCGGCGCGGGGCCGCAGCGCCATGGAGTGGCATTCCTTGAAACTAGGGCGCGCGCCGAGCATGGAAGGTTTATTCTCCGTTTCGCTGCTACAGACTACAGGCTTCGCTTTATGGGACAGGGGACTCTCGGTGCCGTTTGGCGCGGCTTCAGAAGCTGATAATGCCGGTTTGCTCCATGCGACGGTTAATGCGTTCGCATTAATAGTTGGGGTCTGAGTTGGGTGAAGCCGAAAAAGCGGCGCGCGTCACCGTGTATGCGGCATTTGCGAATCCTTTTACTCCTGCTGATTTCCGCGCGCGGCCTGCTCGTCTTAATTGTTAGCGCGGACCGCCTGCGCAGCTTGGCGCGGAATACGGATGCTTCCGAAGCGGCGCCTCGCGGCAACTTATTGAGATCGCAGCGCGGCTAGAGTGCGGCTAGAGGACGAGTGGGGCCACCGGAGTGTTATTTCTGAAGCTCCGCATGTGGAACACTTACTAGAGTGCGCTACGAGAGGTGGCTTGGATTCGCATAAACAAAGAGTAAACGAGCGCTACACTATGAGCTCTTGACCAAACGCGCAGATAATTATTAACACAATGTACAAGGTGCCCCAAGTAACCAGGCTCGATCTTAAATGCGACGCTTGCACGTAGTAACTTAAACTTTCGTTAACGGTGTATTTCCCAAATCGGTTTTTTCTTTTAAAACGGCAAGGCGTACCTCCTTTCTGTAAAATGTAGGGCCAAGAAACTTGCCAGGGTCAACGGTGGGCGGCGACGCAGACGACCAAGTCCAATGGCAGGGCGCGTTTGGTGCTCGTATTGATAGATGGCGGCACCTCCTCATTGAGACTTCTGGTGACCACCGTGTTTTATTAAAATTAACATAACCTTTTTGTAGTGTACCTTTGGTTTAAAAATAAAGGCAAACAATAAAATCAAAACTTCAGGCAAAAAAAGAAACGCGTTTGCACAACGACGGCGCTTTTGTTGCCCACGCATTTCGTCTGCGTGTCGTCTGCTTGCTTTTGCTGGTCGGCTACACCTTCAGACGCTGCTCCTGACGCCATCTATCAATACGCGTGCCAAACACACCCCGCAACTCGACTCGGTCCCCTGCGTCGCCACCCGTTGTTGACCCTGGCAAGATTTTTTGGCCCACATTTTACATAAAGAGAGCTGCGATTTGTAATTTTACAAGAAAAAATCGACGTGTGAAATACACCTTTGACGGAAAGTTAGGTTGCTACGTGCAGACGTCGATTTTTACGGTCGATTTTAGATCGAGCCTGGTAACATTGGGACACCCTACATTTCATCAGCCGTTTTTTTATGAAAAAAGGTTGCGTTTTAACGCTACTCTCGACCTGCACACAGGTTAAGGTCATTAAAACAACAGAGCCCCGGGCTATATTTTTATACAACCTATACGTCAGGCATTACGTCAATACGTTACGTCACCGCGACTTGACGTGACGTCACAACGCCGTGCGAGATCACGAGGACGACTTAACGTTAACGTCGTCGCTAACGTTGACAACGCGCGTTACACGACATCAAGAGTGTGTTCTGACTTCATCTAGGCAATCTAGGCGAACCAAGCCACTTCGATCGCAGCGCCACCCCGACAACTTTTCATAGTCTTAGCTTCAATTGAAAGCATGAGCGGAGGCCGTATCTCGGCCCACATAATCATTTCTAGTTCACTGAAGCGCGGCGGCCGAAAATCCAAGAATCGGCATCCGTGCGACTAAGGAATGCCGCGCATGCGCCAAGCGCCGGTCTCGACAGCAGGCGTCGTGCCATCAGGGGGCGCTGCAATGCTTATCGGCCGCCGCTCCTGTGGTTCGGGAACTTTTCTCCCCGACTGTACAGTCAGTGATACCTCTTCATTATACTTTAAAGTAAATGCCGAAATTGTCTCTCCATAAAATTAGTAAACTTCATGCGTTAGAGAAGGGCGATACAGCTGTGAACGTGGACACGACTTCGGGCGTCTAAAGCTGTTTCAAAATGTAAATCGAATAAGACGCAAGTTCTGCCTACAAGATTGTGACTTCTAAATAGCATGCTAGCGCAGCTGATCGTCACGATGCAGTGAAGTCTGTAGATATTACGATCACTGATAATTTCTTTCACACTAAATATGCAAAATAAAACACGAACATTTTTTATAAAGCGCAGAAGCTATAAAAACAGTAGTGAACTTATCTTTGGTGCTACACCCAATCTGTCAATGAGCGAAGATCATTTTGACACAATATGAAGTGGGAAACACTTCCTGCGGCAGTCCTATTTCAATCACTGGTGGGTGTCGTCTCGCAGTCGTTTAGGCTGTCGCACGTAAAAACCAATGTGTCAAAACTGTTTCAAGTAAAGCATTCCTCCCACCGTCCCCCCCCTTCTCCCCACGAAAGGAACTTCCCAACCAATAGGGTAATGAGTAACCTTGTATGCGCGAACACAAAGGATGAACACAAAGGGGGGGGGACAACGATGAACACATGTTGTGTTCGCCCTTGCCCTTGTTTCGCGCATACATGTTTACTCAGTTCCAAGAGCCAACTATACTCTGTTTCACCTTATGATGTACCGCAGTGAAAGGCTACAAACGCTATACTTCGTTTCAGCTTGGGTCCAGACGCAGCCGATGCTACGAGCGCGAGCGTGTGGCCCTGAATAGTGCTTGCATTGCACGAGCGCGCGTGCTTGGCAGGGACGCTGGAAGCCCGGAGCTCGCGCTTGTAGCATCGGCTGCGTCTGGACCCAAGCTGAAACAAAGTATAGCTCCTTGCTCTGGGGCGCATCACGGTGGCTCAAGCTCTCGTGACTTAAGAGCAGCTGCCAACGCTATGAGCTCGCGCTTCTAGCCTTCACTGCACTCTTAAAAAAAGCTAGTAGTATTTACTAAGTAAGAGCTATACTCCGTTTCACCTTATGTTGTACCGCAGCGAAGGCTAGAAGCCCGAGCTCATAGCGTTGGCAGCTGCCCTTGGCGCACGAGACCTTGTGCCGCCAAGATGTGCCCTAGAACAAGGAGCTCGCGCTTGTAGCCTTTCCTGCGGTACAACACAAGGTGAAACAGAGTATAGTAACCGCTTGTCACATATGTTACTAGGTACCTAGTAGCCTGATGTAGTAACGGTCAAGCTAGTAACGGTTACTAGGTCACGAAGCTAGTAACCGTTACTAGCCTCAAAGTAGAATCCATGTATTTTACTACCTCTAGCTAGTAACTAGCGCTACCTCCCGACGGTAGACCGGAAATGCAACTTGTCACGTGATTTCCGGTAAAAAGAAAAAAGGTGGGGGGTTATGCCACTTAGCACCAGGTGGCAGGCGCAACAAAAAATGTAAACTGGAAATGAGTAATCCAGGTGGCGCTATAGTCACCGTCCAATTAACGTACACAAAAAAAGATGTCGATTATTTAGTTTATTTCAATTCTCCCACATTTGCAAGTATATACACATACACATGCACACCCACATTTTTAACACAATCGACACAATGCATTCAACACAAATACACGCTCACTTAATCACTCTAATCGCTAACTTACCGGCGGGGGCAGTGGGGATCGAGCCCAGGTGCTTTCCAGCGCAAGATTTCGAGGTGAGACGCGTTAGCCCACTCGGCCACTTCCGCCCCGTTCCCTTCTCTGACTGCCATTAGGTATTTTATACTGACCATTTGAGTGTGCAAACTTGCCGTCGTGTATCACCACGTCAGTTATTCGCAGTCGATAGGCAAGTTGCGCGACGAGGCAAACCGCATGAAAGCGACGGGAACAAGCGGCCAAGGCGATGAACTGCGTTCCCTAGAAATTAAAAAACCGAGCGACGCGACGGGTGACCGTGAGAAATTGCCGTCGCTTGTCGCTGTCTCTGTCGATCGCCTCGTCACTCGCTAAATCGATACATGCGGTCGCCGTCGGCGAGAGAGTGCTTTCTTGCCGTCTCCCGCGGCGAACGAAGGCTGTAATTGACGGAGAGTACGACGGCAGTTGCACTCCTTTCGCGTGCTGCGGCACAAAAATGCATGCAAAAATTAATAACGCGTGCAGCTCGCGTCTTAATTTTTGTAGTACACGTTTTTGGGACAAATTCAGAAAGACACGTAGAATGCCAACATTTTTTTTCATTAGTCCCAAAGCTACATACACTATTTACGACGCACATCAACGGTTGTGACAGTGCACTTCACGACCGAAGACAGCTCAATCAGAATCATTCAACCACCGAGCACACACAAACCGTGAAGAAGTTCTGTGTCAAGTAGGAGGTTGAGAAAAGCTTCTTGGACGACGAAATCTAACCCAGTGACAGCGGCACCGGCTCGTTAGAACTATCCTCGGAGCAGTCCAGGTCCACACACACACTCGCCCCGTCGAGCGCACGAACGTTAACTATGCACTCCAACGCGGGAACACGAGAGCTGCACACAACACAAGGCAAAAACGGCAGTTTCACATCAAGGAAATTAGCGTCTTGCGAACTCCGACTGGCTCCAACTGCCCCAACTTGATTGTCGTACAATGTTGCCAAGTGTCTCTTGTGAGAGAAAACATATGATTCAAAAAATACAAATAAAAAAAACAGATTGAACTTTTCCTGTTTTTGGAAACGTTTTATTATGTGCTTCGTGGCTATTTTCATCCAAGTTAAAACCAAAATGAAAATATAAACGCTCACAAACGAATGCCAACGAGAAGGAAAGAAGTAAGCTGCATGGCCATTGCATCAACCATGGCCGCTGCGGCTGCGCTCGCTGCAGCGCTGGCTTCCACGTCGTGCTGGTACGGAAGCTGCGATCGTTATAAAGTCAGCTCCAACCCCTAAACATGCCCCCTCATAAAATATTTGACGCTACGATTGCGTGTGGATACCTCCCCTGCGTTCCGAAACAGCAAGTAGGTCGCTAACGCTGCAATCGGGTATGAAGCAAGCGCCGCCATCTTCTCCGCGCCTTTGCGGTAGTAAATAGCTGGTAGCGGTCAGAAAAAGGTAGTAATGGCTGCATTTGCTAGCTTTTTACTACATATGGCGCGTTTGATGTAGTAAATAGTTAGTGAAAGGTAGTAACGGTCAGAAATAGGTAGTAACTGCTGCAGTTACTAGCTTTTTACTAGCTTTTTTTAAGAGTGTGCGGTACAACAGAAGGTGAAACGAAGTGGACCATTATGTCAGGTGTATTCGCGCCTCCAGCTCGACGCTCGCCCTCCCGTGGCGGAAACGGGAAGCGCTCTAGTGAAGGTCCCCTGATTCTCCTGCTCAGTGGGCATGGCGGAACCGCTCGCGATCATTGCTCGCGAAATATCATTTCCGAATGCAAACAACGCTCTTCACTGTCCCAACGTAGTGCTGCAGCCGGTAGGGGATTGCACCTTACTGGAGAGTTTTAGTATCGCGCATAGAAGCAAACGCAAGCGGTGTGCTTTTGCGATGTAGTTGCGTGACCCACGTTGTGCGTGCGCCTCATCGCCATGCGCCATCCAAGACCGCAATTTTGGGTTCCGCGCACACGCAGTGTGGAACACGCAAAGCTAAGGCAAACACACAGCGCTTGCGTTCGCTCGTATACGCAATACTAAAACTCGCTACTGTTTCACCGGCTTCCAACGCCAACGCAACGTGCTGCAGTGAGCAGACGTGCAAGCAGGTAGGCGTTCCTTCCAACTGGAAAGGCATGAAATTGGCCAAACGACGGAGCGTAAAAATGCAAGCAACTAAATGTTATAAATAGATTGGTAATTTAACAAAAAGGGTTTTATTTTTCTATTTTTATTCTTTTATTTTTGGGAATTCGGTCTGGAAGGATATTGGCGGCGACTTTGGACGTTTTGCCGATTGTCAAAAGTTGCGACTTTGATAGCAAAATATACTTTACCCACAATTAATGTAATTTTACATGGCTAGAATGTTTTCACCGATTTTGAGACAATTTTTATTTTATTACTTGGTAATTCAAAATGCTGCAATTGGCACCAGTGATGATAATTAGCACACTTTTGATTGTCATATTTGTTCGCGCGTTGAAAATTAAATCTTAAGCAACAAATTATATTAGAGCTTAAAAATTTCGTCTTCAAATATTTGAATTTTAATAATAATATATAAAGTGCAAATCGCGGCAATGTATGTCCTCAATTAACGCCAAGATCATGAAAATACGCAATTTAATCATAATAGTCTTTAAAGAAAGTAATAAGTTTGTTTCCTTTTTAGCATATGAAAAACTCTGACATCGTTATCAAGACAGACAAACAGTCAAACACTGGATGTAATATATAGTCCTAAGCGTCACGCGTTCCTATAAAAAACACACATACACGTCAGCTAGCTCTCTGACTCGGATTGCGTCTTTGGGTTGTTGCAGTGAGAACAACTTTTATTAATTTTTACGTTTTGTGGACATATTGTAAAAGTTGGAATTATTCTCTTATTATCGTGCTGGTAATAATGTTCAATCAATTAATCATCTAAATAACCAAAACCCATTAAAAAGATCGCAGTTCATTATTTCCCATGACAATTATCTGAGCGAGAAAAGACAGTGAGAACGCACAAATATCACCACTGATTTTTTCAACAACTAAAACTACAAATATCAGCCTGGATCGAACATGTATGTCACAAAATAAAGTTTCCACGAACAACTTCTATAACTAAATTATTACGGTCTGAGACACACACGTCTTGAATTATGAAAGAATCCGAAATTAAGACCTATATCGAGAAATTAAATCCAAAATAGAGGTTAGTTTTGGTTTCGTTCCATAACTAAACGCGCATCTTTGCGTAAATTCTACGCTAAACACCGTTCCTGTTTTCAGGGTAAAGAGGTGACCTGCGCGCATAACACCCTAGCTTCCTCGTTTTGCCAGAAATAATTTGTGTCGCTCAGTGAAGCCAGCACACTAGACAGGCTCAACAGCGGCACGCATCTCCAACCCTCACTATAACCGCCATCTTAAAAAATGAGTGGCGCCACCTATAGTTAGTTTGAGTCGCGAATAAGACTCCTTTTTGGTCAAATTTTTGTCGCTGCGTTTTATACAACCATACGAATCATGCGCGTTTCTTTTGTGGTTTTAACTACGGCATTTATCTGTGGAAGGCGTAGGATTTGTCAACGTTAACAACAAAAGAGGAACGGCAGAGCCCACACCAATCGCCTGCTCTTTTGGCGGTACGAAGACTGTCCGAAGCGTTGCAGCATACATCCGCGGCTGAAGCGACTCGAACTATCATACAAAGAGGAGCCGCTTTTACAACCGTGCGACTTAAAAACCGCAGATTGCAACAGTTTCACGCCAACACTTTGTTAAAATACATAAAATACTTGGAATGCCGTATGCGTCTACAACTATATACCTGCGATCTGGGGATCTGCAAAGCCAGGAGTTGAGATAAGACTGACGCGTACCGCGCCTCACTGCGATGTGAAAAACACTCGAAGCGGTCGCTATCTTTTGGGTGATGTTACTCTGGTACCGTTCTTGTAGTTTTGTTTGAGACCAGAAATATGACACACAAAAAAAGTCGGATGATGCGATTGATACTTCTGATATATCACCAACTCATTTTATACGCCTGTGCGTTTTTTTTTTGCCGCTGCATGTTTTTGCGTTGTTAACAAACAAGTCGTTCTTATAAACCGGGAGAATACGAAAAGTGTCGTGCGTAGTTATGAGCGCGTTACGATTTGCTATGTATGATTGTGGAAAGCGTTGGGTGGTTTCGAATGCGGTCCACAGACAACACACTTTTGTGCTCTCCGGGTTAATCGGAATTATCGAGACAAGTTTAAAAGTCTTAAGGGGAAGCGTGTCACGAGAACGTTTTAATGTGAAGTTTTTCGTGCGTTCTGCTTCTTTGTGGGTGCTTGTAAGGTCCTGCTTTCTTGGCACTCTTGGTTTCTTAGTAGCCACTTATATGGCAACTGAAGTAATCGCGAAGGGAGGAGGATGATCGCGCCCTTTACTGTTTCAATTTATTTGTGTATGTAATACTGACGTAATAGTCTGTCTCCGCTACCCCTTGGCGTGTCATGATTCATGACGCACCAAGGGGTAGCGTGAGTCGTGAGTCCGCGTAAAAGCTACGCCTCGCCGGGAATCGGCTGCGTGCGCCGACGGTAGGCTGTAAAAGATACTTCGTTCAACCTTAAAGGGCCTTCTGACACGCCAAAAAAAAATTGTTTTTTTCATGCTAGGCGTTGAAATGGCATATCAGGTCATTACAAAAAAAAATTTTCACTATTGAGTTGCGTAGTTTTTTTTATAAAAAATAGAAATACGAGGCCCAATTCAAAGTTCCCGCCGTGCACTGTGACGTAACAGTGTACCGCTAGGTGTCGGGGCGGTCAGAAGGAGGCATCGACCTACGTCACTAAAAGTGGGTTCACCGGAAGTCACGTGAGTTTCACTCCTCGTGCGCTCCGCGACCGCGCCTAAGATGTTTTTTTTATTCTGCTTTTTGTACGAGCGATTGTAGAAAACGAAGTTTCAGTTCCACTAGCTCTTTATCGCTGCGCCATTGGTTAGTTTGCGTGCTGTAAAATTTGAGGACGAAGAGTCAGTGGATCGACGTGATGGAGGTCAATGATGAAAGTGTTGCGAGTACAAGCCAGTGTACAAGTGCATGCCGTCAGTCCGATGATACAGGGCTATACTGGGCGCAAAACAAGCTATCAAGTTTTGAAGAAAAAACATTTTTGAACGCTCGCAGAAATTAGGATTGCTAGCATACGACACGCCCCATCGCATTGCTGAAGGTTCAGACACCGAGGTCGTTGAATCATCGGATGCTCTCCAGGCTAAAGATGCCTGCCGTCTAAAGAATACGAACTGGTTTGTGTACCAAGTACAAGTAAACGTCGAGCACAAAGTACGTATTTTGTCTAGAACATGAGTAGAACTTGTTAACTAGGTGCACATGCGGCCGATGTATGTCTCTCGGAAATGCATGCAGTGTGATCTCTTCTTCAGTTGCTGAAATACCGGGACAGTCCCTCACACAGCACCTTCTAGGCATTGTAGTTGATCACGTCAAATCACTGACTCCTCTTCTTCTACCTTTATAGCAACATTAAGCGATGAAAATCAAATAAAAGAAACCTTGTCTGCTTGGATCGCTCGTGGAGGTGCGGAGAATAACAAAAATATTTAAAAAAACATATTACACGCGCTCGCGGTAAGCACGAGGAGGGACACTAACTCACGTGACTTCCGGCCATGCCTCCCTTCGACCGCCCCGACACCTTGCGGTACACTGTTACGTCACAGTGCACGGCGGGAACTTTGAATTAGGCCTCGTATTTTTATTTTTTATAAAAAAACTACGCAACTCTATGGTGAAACAATTTTTTTGTAATGTCCTGATATGCCATTTCAACGCCTAGCATCAAAAAAGTCTTTTTTTGGCGTGTCAGAGGCCTTTAGGTCCAGCCGCAGCCGACGCTACGAGCTGATGGGACGAATCAGAGAGCGTCAAAAGCGCACCATGTCATATTTGTGTACGTCTTTTATCTTCGCTGAACCAATCATAAACTGAAAAGTCATAGTGACTTACGCTTTTGACGTTGATTCATTGGTCAAACTAGCTCGTCGCGTCGGATGCGTCCGAACATAATAACCTGAAACGAAATATAAGTATAACAGAGTAATGTTCACTCGCCGTCGACAGGCACCTGCACTGTTCGAAAAGATACCGTTTAAGCATAGACGATTCCAAGCAGGGCACCTGGAGGCCACAATTCTTCTGGTTGTGCAGGAAAGTGCGTGCAATGGCAAGCTTGCCAAATCTATGTCCAAGCGCGCTCTGCAGGTGCTTGCACGCATGGGGCACCAGTCGGACGCAACTCTTGCAGAACCTTATCGCCACATGTTTCATATGGCTGTATAACTCGAGGGTGCACGACACGAGAGCACCGACAGGAGCACTCGACACACTAGAGCGCCACGACAGGAGCGCGCAACGAGACCGCAGGTGCGTGCTGTGGAATGTTTCGAGAATTCTATTCGCGGATGTCTTAAGGGGTTACTGCTCAATAAAGAAGGCAGAGTTCAAGGGGCCGTGTTGTACTGGTTCATCGGAATTCTCGGGACCGTCCATAATGTCAATTCGGGCCAGTGTTTTTTTTTTTCATTTACTTCTTCTTTATTCCCCTTCCCTTCCTACTCATGCGACTTGCCGTCCGGCCCCCTTCATGTCGGTTTCATGACGACTCGGCCCGCCACTGCAAAAGTTTGCCGACCCTTAAACAATGTAATATAGAAAGAGAAGAGATATGTCGTATAAAGAAGACGAAGTCTGGCGGCATGTGGGACTGTGGGCCACGCGCGAGGGTCCGAGATGCGCGTGACTTCTAGATACGCTTTGGGTTCGATAAAGGACTCACGGGTGTTGGTTTGCGGCTCCGGGCTTTGACCTTTCTTTCGCCTCGAACATGACATGGTCGTGTTCCGACATGAAGCGTCAGGAGCGAACACGACATCGAGCGACATGGAGCGACATGGAGCGAACACGACATGGAGCGTCAGGTTTCTGGGCCACCTTCTGGACAGCAGGGGCATTGCGGTAGACCCCAAGAAAACGGAAGCGATCGTCAGATGTCGGCACCTGGAAGCTTGGCAGAGCTGCGATCATTCTTGGGGATGGTCAATCACCTGGGAAGTTTCTTCCCGACATAGCTGAGAAAACTAAGCCACTTCAGAGATCTGCTACACCAGGATGCTGGCTGGCTCTGGAGCGAGCCTCACGAAGAAGCATTCCTTAACATCAAAGATCTCGTATGCAAGGCTCCTGTGCTCACGTTCTATAAACTGGATGCACAACTTACATTGTCGGTGGATGCGTCTTCGTTTGGGCTGGGGCGGTTCTGCTCCAAGAGGAAAACGGCAAAAGACGCCCAGTGGCATACGCATTGAGAGCGATGACACCAACGGAGCAGTGGACATGTACTTCATCCAGTGGACATGTACTACCTCGCCTCTGGGACTCCACGTGACATTCTGAGCAGACTGTGTGCTCACAGGGCAGTCTGACGACCTTTCTCGACAACAGGCCACACAGGGAGCATGCATTGTGTGCAACGGAGGACTCTTCAAAGTACAGGGGCCTCCAACCCAGAAATTCCGAGAATCCGGATATGAAGATGGACCTTATCTTCAAAGGGTCAAGGTGTCCAGTAGTTTTTGTCCTACAACTGGAAGGAACCTGCAGAATGGAGGGCCCTTGATGTTAGAACCAGGCTTTGACCATCGTATGGACCTGTGAACATTTTCGGACCTACTTGGTAGGAAAGGAATTCCACATCGAAAGAGACCACAAGCCTCTGGTGCCATTGTTCACAACGAAACGTCTTGACGAAATGACACCAAGGCTACAGCGTCTGAGGATGCGCATCTTTGAGTATGACTTTGCGATATCCCACGTACTGGGCAAAGAGATGTTCACCGCGGACGTCTTGTCTAGGAAACCCCTACCGGCAACAGACCACTCTACGGACTCAAGGAACACCGTGGAGAGCAGGGAAACGTTGGTTCACGAGTATGAAATGCTAACGGTGGAGCTCCTTCCAGACTCTAAGGTGAATTCCGCTCGCAGATCTCGAGCGCTCCAAAAGCGCTCCATTTTGAGCGCGCATATTCCGCTCGCAGATCTGGCTCGACTTGGTCATCTTCCGCTCGTAGATCTCGGCAGCTACCGCCCTGTGGGAGCGCCCTCAACTCGCCAAACTTGATCTGCGCGGGATTCGAGAGATCTACCTGAACTTGACAGAGCGCCACAGAGCGCGCTACGTCATTTCCTTTCCCAGGACGGTGGCGCATGCGCAACGCGGCGTTGCCGGCGACCGGCCGCGCTTCCTCGCCGTCGACGAAGGGACGGTGACGGTGCCGAGTCGGTCGAGATGGGTCTTCTGGATGCATCGGTTGTTTACGCGGGATTGTGACATGCTCGGACGCTTCTACCTCGCGTTGAAAGCCGGGACAGGAGCGTGACAAATCGGAAGCGCTGACATCTGTGATCGTGAGAGGAAGAACGAGAAAGAAAACGGCAGAAAATCGGATGGAGGCCGACGCAAGGTTGTCTGCCTGTTCATTTTGCTGCCACTGATTGTTTGACTTATTTTACGCTGCATGCCGCCGACGTTTTCTCGCGCAATAAAGCGAGAACAGATTAGGCAACAACTGCAGCCAGTGATGGTTTGTTACCTCTGTGTTTATTAAAGTCGTACCAGCAATTTGAACTCTGCCGATGGCAATCGCTGTCGTGCCCCGCCGCTTCGAGCGGCCGAAAGGTATGTGACGGTGCCGAGTGCGGACGTCTTCCTCGTTATTTGTGACATGGGCTCCGTGGAGTGGATATTTTCGCCCGTCCTGTGTCGTGCGGTATTTCTGCAGCTAAGCAATGACAGTTGTCACTGGTCGTCGGAAAGATCAGTCGGCTAAGCGTTGGGGGATCGTCAAGTTCCGAGCAGTGGCCATCTTGAACGGTCGACGGGGGAGCAGTGGGAGCGGGGAGGGTCGCTCCAAAGGCGAGTTCATCTTCCGCTCGTCGATTCGGGAGGTGTCCCACGGAGCGTGAATTTGCCTCCTCGCGGATTTTAGAAAGCGCTCCGGGATCTACGAGGGAATTCACCATATGTCATTTTTGTCCCAGACTGAAGGCAGAGCTTGCAAAGACCCAACCACATCAACGGTTATGGAATACTGCGGGAAACAATGGCCGGCAACGAACAAACTTCCTGCGAACTTAAGCAAATTCGCGAGTCTCGCCGCAGACCTTTCGGTTGTGCAGGGATTACTAATGCGTAACGACCGGCTGGTGATCCCGCCTAGTCTGCAAGGAGAAGTCTTGGAGCGATTGCACTGCGGCCATCAGGGTGTTGTCCGATGGCGGGCAAGGCCAGAGACTGCGTCTGGTGGCCTGGCATAAGCAACAAAAATACATGACTATGTGAGTCGTTGTCCGACCTGTCAGCAATATAGACGACCACATACAGAACCCCTTCTTCAGACTCCACTACCCGAACGTCCCTGGCAGGAAATTGGAACGGACCTTTTCCAGTTCAGGGGGAAGAAGTATATAGTCATCTTCGACTACTACTCGAAGTTCTTCGAGCTTGAAGAAATACCTCGAACAACCACAGAGAACATTATCAAGGTTTTCAGCCAGAACTTCGCAAGACACGGTTGCCCGGAAGTCATCCGCTCCGACAACGGTCCCCAGTTTGGCTCAACCGAGTTCAGGCGATTCACCAGAGAGTGGGGAGCCGAACTGGTAACTTCAAGCCCGTATTATCCCCAGAGTAACGGAGAAGCGGAGAGAGCGGTGCAGATTACGAAGAACCTGCTGAAGAAAACCTCGAATTCAGCACAAGCTCTTCTGGCCCACCGAACCACTCCTGGGCCCGAAGGGTTTTCCCCTGCCGAACTGTTGATGGGGCGGAAGTTACGATCCACTCTTCCTACGGCTCCCAGTACCCTCAGGCCTCTCTGGCAACACTCCAGGAGAGTATCGGCAACGATACAGGAAACGGAAGACTAGAGAGGCGTCCTAACTATAATAGGCGCCACCGTACAAGAAATGGCAGGGAGCTACATCCATATGCAGCAGTGTGGATTCACGCGGGAGCGGCCTCGCAAGGATTTGTGCGAGACCAAGCCGGACCACCTCGGTCTTACCTTGTAGAAACCGACCAAGGAACGATACGACGCACACGGCACCATCTCCAGCCCGCGATTCCCGACAGCGACATCCCGCCGGCCAGTCAACGGGAGAACGATCCTCAAGCAACCATAACACGAAGGGGGGGGGGAACTTCACGACCACCGGAACGCTATGGAGAATGAGGCTAAAAGGGGAGGTGTCGTATAAAGAAGACGAAGTCTGGCGGCATGCGGGACTGTGGGCCGCGCGCGGTCCGAGATGCGCGTGACTTGTAGATACGCTTTGGATTCGATAAAGGACTTACGGGTGTTGGTTTGCGGCTCCGGGCTTTGACCTCTCGTACCGCCTCGGAATACGACAAGATGCACTTGCGCTGCATCGGAATCCCTCACGCACGCAGACGCAGCTTAGAAGGGTATATCCTGCATAAGTGCCCGACGCTCGCCAAAGTGCCCTTTAAATAAAAAAAAACAGATCTCCGTAAAAAAAAAAAAATTTACGTAATATATATGACGTAGGCAGCGCAGTGTTGGGTGCGAGCCTTGTTGCCCGCCAAAGTAGCAGATTCCGTTGAATTGGTGCATTCCGGCTTTTGGCTTGTTTAATGTAGATTTAGAGAAAGTTACATCGAAGTATGTCTAGTTGCGGCATTCCCTCGCCCTCACCAAAAAAGCTGCATACCTAAAAATAAACAAAAAACTAAAATTGAGCGGATTTTTTGTGTGAATATACAAAAGCAAGCGCAAAAACAAATACAACTTGACACCCGCGGGGGCTTTGTTTGGATGCGGGCTTACAGTGGCGGCCTGCCGTAACGAAAAGACCTATCTTTTATAGTACACTCGTAGCTGCAGTGAGAATAGGGAGTTTTAGTAGATCGTTCCGATGCCTATACGATACCCCCCATAATGATACGATGCATGCGCAAAGGCGGCGGCGGAGTATCGGGTATCGTTATCGGAGTCATCGGACCGATCTACTAAAACTCTCTATTAACAGTGTTAGTGTCACAGAATTCGACTATTTTTTCTTTTTCCTTGAAGTTTTCGTGAGGGAGCGCGTCCGATTGTCAGTCGCCCTTTGCCCCGCGGGTTGAGCGGGAGAACTGGGACCATCGGCTGGTGCTGTTCCGCGGCCCCCGTTAATTGGAAACCGAGGGAGAGGTCCCCTCTCAAGGAGGGTGCGGCGGAATGTTCTGTCCCCAACTCGGGATTTTGTTTTTCCTTCTTTTTTGTTGTTGTTTTGACAAGGAAGAAATATTTCCGGGCAAGTGAGGACCTCGGTTTGGTTTCGAGCCGAGTCCAGACAGTGTATGCGGAAACTAGACCTGTGAGTGGACACGACGTGAAAGTTGGGAGCAACAGCGGGTGCGACGGAAGGCGGAACGCGCGGGAAGAGCTCGGAGCGGCTCTGCAGGCCCCTAAGTGTGCGTGCTCGTGGATGAGTATGGTGCCGAGGAGCATCTCACGGAGCACCCAAGCACGCGCAAACCTCCCCGTTTCGACCAACGTCGCAACAGGCCCGCGTCACCCACCCCACTCTCCGGACCCAGGTTTGCTTCACTCACCCTTGTAAAATTTTATCGTACCATTTAGAGCTATTATTGTGTTATACCTTTTTTGTTAGAGCGCAGCTCTTAGGTGCCCGTTTCCGGCTTGAGCGGCGACGGCGTCGCCGTCGGCGTCGCCGTCGGCGTAACTGCGCGGTGCATGATGGGTAAATTTTCCCCGCTAAATTTAGCGGTAAATTTCCCCGCTAAATCTAGCGGAAAATTTTCCCCGCTAAATCCAGCGGAAAATTTTACCCGCTAAATTAAGCGGAAAATTTTCCCCGCTAAATCTAGCGGAAAATTTTCCCCGCTAAATCTAGCGGAAAATTTTCCCCGCTAAATCTAGCGGAAAAGTTTCCCCGCTAAATTTAGCGGAAAAGTTTCCCCGCTAAATCTAGCGGAAAATTTTCCCCGCTAAAGCTAGCGGAAAATTTTACCCGCTAAATTTAGCGGAAAATTTTCCCCGCTAAATTTAGCGGAAAATTTTCCCCGCTAAATCTAGCGGAAAATTTTCCCCGCTAAATCTAGCGGAAAATTTTTCCCGCTAAATCTAGCGGAAAATTTTCCCCGCTAAATCTAGCGGAAAATTTTCCCTGCTAAATCTAGCGGAAAATTTTCCCCGCTAAATCTAGCGGAAAATTTTCCCCGCTAAATCTAGCGAAAAATTTCCCCACTAAATCTAGCAGAAAATTTTCCCCGCTAAATTTCATGGGGAAACTTTTCCACTAGATTTAGCAGGGAAAATTTTCCGCTTAGATTTAGCGGGGAAAATTTTCGCTAGATTTAGCGGGGAAAATTTTCCGCTAAATTTAGCGGGAAAATTTTCCGCTAGATTTAGCGGAAAAGTTTCCAGCTAAATCTAGCGGAAAATTTTCCCCGCTAAATTTAGCGGAAAATTTTACCCGCTAAATTTAGCGGAAAATTTGCCCCGCTAAATTTAGCGGAAAATTTTCCCGCTAAATCTAGCGGAAAATTTTCCCCGCTAAATCTAGCGGAAAATTTTCCTGCTAAATCTAGTGGAAAAGTTTCCCCATGAAATTTAGCGGGAAAATTTTCCGCTAGATTTAGTGGGGAAATTTTCCGCTAAATTCAGCGGGTAAAATTTTCCGCTGAATTTAGCGGGGAAACTTTTCCGCTAGATTTAGCGGGGAAAATGTTCCGCTAGATTTAGCGGGGAAATTTTCCGATAAATTTGGCAGAAAATTTCCTCGCTAAATCTAGCTGAAAATTTTACCCGCCCTCCACCCCTCGAGGTCACGTGACCCCCATGCCACGCGACCCTCCCCCCCCGAGGTTACGTGACCCCCTTCATTTCCTTCCCCTCCCCCTCAAGAGCTGCGCTCTAATTCGGCGTTACAGGGAGTTGTAAACGGCTTTAATCTTTTGCTTGTTTGTTCGTGTACCGCGTCGACAACGCCTTCGAACCGTTGCTGTACCGGTTATTTCTTTTTCTTTATGTGTGTGAGTAGTGCCTGCGCGCTAAGAAAAGCAGTGCGATTTTGTTTTCCTTGAATTTTATAGTCCGTAAAAGCTCCACGCGCGAGAAGGGCAGGAGTTGGTATGTCTTTGTTATTTTTTGCGTTTGGTGTTGCAGTTTTGAACATGAATCCAGTAAATCGTCCAATTATTTTAACGCAACGTCTCAGTCTCGTTCCTCGCCCCTCACTGTGAGTCCGTCCCCAGGGCGTGGACCTATCGTCTGGTCACCGGTCCTATCAAAATTATAAATTTGTTTGCATAAGATATCTTTTTTCACCGAACCTGTGACAGTTAGTTACAGTGCGCACAGACGAAATTTCTGCTTTTTGGAGGTAAATACATCAGAAGCAGTGCGTCGCGTGCTCGGGACGCGTTTTTCTTTTTTTGTTTGTTTTTTTATACGAAGGGAAAGAGTCGTGTTACATCAGTTTTATATTTAATGGGATCGATAAAGCGGTTCTTTCCAGGCAGTAGAAAAGGTGGAGCTCAATTTCTTGTTCCTCTCGATAATGAATCATTAATCTGTCAGAATAGAACATGACGGCTCAACTTGGAGAAAAAAGTGAAGTGAATCGTCATTAACAAACCCTTCCCTTTCGAGCTCGTTAGTGCTACTCAAAGTCGTTGTTCCAAAGCCAAGATCACCGCCTTGTTTTGGTATCTGCAACGCCGGGGTGTCCGAAGATTTACTAGCATCGACTTCATGAATCTTTCTTTTCGCCTTGTCCTTGGGATGAATGACACCGAGCGTGTAAGTCTTGCTGAAGGGCCATTCCAGCTTTGAATCGTTGACACCTGGACGGATACACATAAATAACCCTAAAATCGTCTGCCCCTCTTTTTGTATCAACTTGATACACAGGCACACGTTATATCCACATACATACAGGAAGGGGCTGTTAGTTTCTTTGAAACCACGGTCTAATGCACTCTTTTTGAAGTCTTCCCAGCCTTTAAAGTACCAGTGAAGTTTCTTGGGTCCGCAATATCTAAGCACGTAATTGGATACACTCCTCGTGGTATTCATAAGTTCTTCGCTTTGTTCACGTAACTCCTGAATGTGCGTCTCCACTGTGTCTTCAATGGCAACTTTCAGTTCTTTGTTTGCTGCAGCAAAAACTTGAGTTTCGATCCTGACTAACTGCTTGGAAAGTCTCGACAATTGAGCTTCCAACTGCTCTTTGGTGTTTCTGGCTCCATCCTCGCATCTTCCCGGCACTGTTTCACACTGGTGTGCAGACCGGAGAGATGGTCAAAGATCTTGAGAGTTGCGTCCTTCAGTTCCTTGTTTGCGTTTTTCTCCAATGCTCGGACTTCCTCAAGCCACTGGTGGAGGCTGGTTTGAAGACAAGAGAGATCCTCGGATATCTTGAGCATCTCTCTTTTCCGTTCACTGCTCGTAATTTCTAAATTATCATCATAATTCACGCTCATATAATACGGAATAGGCACGGGTGTGGTGGATGCAGAACTGCAGCCGTCTTTACAGTGACCCACGAGCTCAGTCCTTAGCACTGATGATTGGCACCTGGGGCAAGGCACGACGTGAAACGCGCACTGCTTGTAGTGATCCAGGAGTCTGGAAGCTTGACCTATGAAGTCGCAACCATTGGGTGCATTGCCGCAGGTTACCTATGAAAAAGAAAAGAAAAGAAAAGTTCAAGACACATATAATTATAACCTGAAAGGAGAAAGGATGGCACAATAAGTTAATATCCAAGTTGGAGACCGGAGTCGAATCTGAGAATATTTGGGGAGTTGTTCACGTTGATTGTTGGAAGCAATAGATAAAATATATATAAAATATTTTTTTAGAAAATAAAATAAATAACTAACGTGCAATGTGTTTTTTTTATTAAATAGGTGTGGGCTATAAAAAGTGTTGCGTGGTTTCGGATAAATACGATAAAGCCCGAAAAAAAACACTCGCCGGTAAAGGTTTTTTCATTCAAATTAATCTGAAAAATTCAAAATTTGAAAATCACGATGTCCAAAAAAAAAGTTCAGTTTTCTACAAGTAAGGTTGGTCAGACAACAGGTTCAGCGGTCATCAGGAGAGGCCTTCTACAGATTCCTTTAAAATCTTTTAGTATTGACCGAAGAAGGTTCGCCGTGTATCCTGTCAAGGTTCCTTCAGGACAAAGGGGCATTGTGATTCTGGGTCCCGACACAAATCACTGTTTTGGTTTACATATTGAACTTCTGAGAGGAAGGCAATGTTGTGATTTGATAACCGTGAAAGCTATGAACTCTTATAGCTCTTTCACACAGTTGCGTTGGAGTGCGAGTGCACCCGCTTGCTTCTTGTTAAGACTGTTTACGTCAAGCTGTTGCTATGGCGACCCTTGCCTCGAGCCAATGGAAAGGCGCTGCGCTGCACGAGGCAACGCAGCTCAACGCAGTCGACGCAACTCTGTGAAAGAGCTTTAGATTTCACAGGAGGGACAGCTGAAGCTTCTATTTCACCACTCCACCCCGCGCAACTCCATGGAGAAGCGGTATAATTGAATGAAAATAAAACAAGCTTCCCAACGACTACGTCAAAGAGTTCAGTGACCTTATTGTGAGTTTTTAAAGTTTTGTTGTGGGAGAGTTACTAGTTTGATATGCTTGATATGTTTCGAAACCTATTAAAAATATACTCCCTACTTCAGAGAATCGGTAAAGTGACAAAAATAAACTCCGATAAACTCCGAAATATCCGGCAACAAATAAAGTTCGCAAAACTTCCTCCGAATTTCACGAGAAATAAACTCCTAAAACACGAAATCCTTGCTATAAAAACCTAGAGAAAATATTCAAGTGTTCAAGGGCTTGTAGAGTTCCAAAACTATAATTGCTGCAACTTTCTTTTTAGGTTTACTTACCGTACGCTTGAGAATGTAGCCTTCCGAGATATCAAGGTGAACAATATTATCGTCGGCGAAGGATTCTTCATCCAGTGGACATGTACTACCTCGCCTCTGGGACTCCACGTGACATTCTGAGCAGAGTGTGTGCTCACAGGGCAGTCTGACAACCTTTCTCGACACCAGGCCACAGAGGGAGCATGCATTGTGTGCAACGGAGGACTCTTCAAAGTAAAGGGGCCTCCAATCCAGAAATTCCGAGAATCCGGATATGAAGATGGACCTCATCTTCAAAGGGTCAAGGTGTCCAGTAGTTTTTGCCCCACAACTGGAAGGAACCTGCAGAATGGAGGGCCCTTGATGTTAGAACCAATGCCGCCTACACGCCGAACAGAAGAGCAGCGCGGGGAAATGGTGGGGACGCCACCTACATGCAGCTAGTGAATTGTCCCCCACATGCGGTCAATATAGATCACCCATTATGGGGTGGCAATGGCCTTGAGACAGCACGGAAGAAGTGCATGCTGAATGGGGGACCTCCATGGCGGAATGGGTCTTTACACCGGCGTTCCTCATAAATGGCACAAGACTGTACGCACGTTTGTGTGTTTTATTCATGAAGCTTGCTTAGCAATGCACATGTTAATCCCCCCACCCCCAACCCTCGAGTCTAGGGCTGCCATCGACTCCTTCCCCTACCTCCATCGCCCTAAGATTAAACGCTTTTTAGTACTAGCACCCGATAGTATTCTGAGGGAGCGAAAATGGTGTAGTACCATATGCTGTAATTAGTGGAAGCGCACCCAGCGCAACTTTATTCTTGACTATTTTATGGGTATTTTGTAGAAAAATATTTTGGAAAAGTGTAAGAAAATTGCAGTTTGAACATGGTTTATGGCTGATAGCAAACGGTTAAAAAAACTTTATTTAAATCTTGGGCAGGCCCTTCTTTGTCATTTCTACTTCTTACCACAGCGACGCATACAGCTCCCCAAGAACACCGCACACTGTTGTGAGAGGCACGACAGGTAACGTGCTGCTTCATAAAGAGGCGTTCCCTGCCCGATCAAGACTGCCTCTTTGATAGCGATGCACATAGTTTTTGAAGTTCAGCTAAGCACGAAGCAGACACTGAAAAGATACAAATAAAGATAAGGGTTATCATCCCCATTTTTAGTTTTGTGTCTCAGAATATTTACGTCTATCATTTTCATATCTTCCTTCAGTAGCCCTTTAAACAGATAATAGTCGGGACAATCAATTATAGAAACGCCAAATTTTATTGTTTTGCCTCATAAAATTAATTTTATTTTGTTAGGTCTCACAAATGTGCCCTTTCCCTTCAAATTATTTTTTTCCTATTTTTCAGCCGAGTTATGGACGCTGGCTTTCTAACTTCGTTTCTGTATTTCTTAGTGCTGTAACTTTGTTCAACCCCAGTTTTAGGGTCTAGCATCGTGTTCGGAATTGTTGTTACTTTTTTACTTCCAACCATTTTTAGTGCGTCTTTTGCTTCGTGTCTAGCGTGCCCGGTAAAAGCTACTATATCACTCAGATGTCATCCACCTTCAAAAGGTTATCCTTTTGCTCCAAAGACCATGCTCTTACAATGTCACTGTACTCCCCAGGACGTACAGGGTGCAATTATCCAGCGAAAAAAGGAGCACCTTTATTGCGCAGAAAGGTGTTGCGTGAAAGGTAATCGGCACATCAGGGAAGGTCAGTTTGCCCCAATGGGCGTCAGATGTTTCCGCTAACATCATAAATGTATGCAGTGTAGTAAGCCCTTCAGTCTGATGTGTTTTACGTGCATCCCGCTGTAGTGATACACGAAAGCGCTCCGGTACGACACTTGTTCCAATTAAAACAGGCAGGGAAAATCCAAATTCCATAAAAAATAAAAAAACAATTTTGAGACACAATGACGTTTCTTTGATATTGACACTTCTTGCGTGCAGAGATATCGTAAAGTTTTTATTTTTAGCATCATATTGTTAGGAAAAAAGAAACTGTTATTGATGCTATTTAAAGACTAGAGACGAGTCGTTTGTGTTTCTCTCTTCCTTTTTTTCTTTCTGGAAACTTTTAGTGATGCCTATTCGATCGAAACGTTTTAGGACACTATATTGTAGAAAACCTTAACAGTTTAATAATACTTCGGTTGACTTGAAGCAGGAGAAATCGGTCAGTTGTAACTAAAATAGTAACAAGATAAAATATTGTCAAGAAGTTCATCCTTAAGCTGAAACTTGAAGCTGCGCCTTTGGCTGGAGCTCGCTGCCTTCCGTGGTGCTTTTGTTGCGCGTGTCTGCGCGTTCACACTCTTTTTAACAAAGGCAGAACGCTCGCGCTGAAGGTGAAGCTTAAGGACTCAGCTTAAGGTTGAACGGAGCATAGGTATGAACTCTCGCGTGCCCCACCTCAGAAATGTGTTTTCTTGAGATTCATAGACTATGCTTATCGATTTCGCTTCGAACAAGCCAACCCTGATTTGTGAGCAACGATGTATGAAAGTTTTATTATTGAAACGTACACAAGACTTCAGTCATGTGATGCTGTTTCAAGACATACCGCTAATATGGCGCATTTTCAGCCTACAGCGATGCAGCTTCGAAAATAGCATACTTTTAGCGTAGCTGATCACCACGGTACGGTAAAGTCTATAGGCAGTATAATCTGTGCTATCCTGTTTTACACCAAATATCAAAAATAAAACACAAGAAAAAAAAATGGAGCGCAGAAGTCATACAAACAGCAGAGAAGTTATCTTTTATTGTTACGGGTAAACCCCTTCTGTAAACGAGCGAAGGGCAGTCTGATAAAATATTAAGTGGAAAACAATTATTGGGGCAATAGACCCTTTTCAAAAGTCCTCGCCAGCGTCCTGTCCGCCATTGCTTGATCAGATGCTCTGAGCACGCACTGGACACGAGGACTGCATCAGGGTTGGGCCAGGACTCATATCCATTAGCGCGCTTCGTGTCCAAGAATATGGTGACTGCCAATGTTGCTCGATGAACTTTTGAATAGGGTTTTTTCTTTCAGTCACTGTCACTAGCGGCTGTCAACCTGTAGTCATTCAGATTGTCGAACACACAATATCATCACCCGTGTCAGAAAGCGTGACTTGCGCGAGTGGCGAGAGCTTTTCGAAGCGCAAATGCAGTTTAGGTATTGGTCAGGTACTTACATAGTCTTGCTTCTTTAATTTTATTTTGTTTTGCTGTTTTAGAATAATAATTGTCTACCTCAACTTGCATAACATCATTAAGAAAGAGAGGTATGTTATGCGATGCTTTCCTTTGCACTTTAGTGTCAAAGCTCGTTTAATTATATTTTCGCTAGCTGTATATTTTGCAGACCTTTAGATACCTAATTCTGGTTATTGTGTTTATACATCTTTCTTGTGTAGCATGAATTAATGAGATCGAGCTTTCTTGACTTCTGCATTCTCAGCCCACACTAATAGACCAGAAAATGTCTGAATTGATTTTATTTAGTGAGCCTGCATCAATAAAATTAAACACAAAGTCTGGCAAGATAAATTGAGCAGACTTCAACTGCTGCCTTTATTGAAAAGCAATCGAGAACTCGGATCCAGACACGCGCTTCGTGTCTAAGGAATCGCCACCGCCAATGTTGCTTGATAAACTTTTGAATAGGGTCTATTGTTTCAGCCACTGTCACTAGCGGATCTCACCTTGTAGACATTTATATTGTCAAACATACAAAAACATAGTAGAATTACTTACCAGTGACGGCTTCCTTCATACGAAAAGAGCAACAAAACTAGGCTTGGATAGTGTTTGCGTGTTCGCCAGGCAGTGAGGCAGAATGTTGCCTGCCTATTGGAAAGCAAGTCGTCGAGGCTGTCCGCCAGGCGACCGCACTTTAGCGGATATTTGCTTTTGGCGCAATGTAGCAAGTTCTCCGAAGAACATGTTTATTTCTTGGTTACATACAAAATTGACTAATATCCTGTCTCGCGTCGTTCCTTACGACATGACGGATCTATTGATCGAAACCCTTATTTGCATTGTCCGCATAAGTAGACCGTAACTTCATTGCCGCGTTTTTGTTTTTCCAAGTCTTTGTCGGTGCAAAGTAAACAACAGTGCAAATTATATGCAGTTTACTTTTTGTAAGTACAATCCTTATTTCTGCAAGATGTTGGCCGTATCAACACTTACAACAAAATAGGAACGGTAAAGCTCCCGCCGATGGCCTGCCCTTTTGGCTGTCCAAAGGCGGCCCGAAGCGATGTGGCATAGGCTGCTGCGACTGTGCCGACCGTACAAAGAGGGGCGACATTTACAAAGATATAGCAAGTTTTTCGTGATAACGGCCATTTATATAGGGGTCCAGCTTATACAACGGTGCGACTCATAGACCGAAGAATACGGTAGTTTCACGCCAACACTTTCTTAGAAGGTACAAAAATACTTCGAACTTCGTAGGTGATATACGGACGTGGAGTACATACCTGCGATCTTGGGATCTGCAGAGCCAGGACGTTGAGATAGGACTGACGCCTACTGCAGCCCACCTTTATCTCGCGCGATGCACTGGCTGCGTTCCAGCAGTTTTTTCTCTAACCGGCGATATCACAAGACTGGGAAGCCGCGTGATACGGCCCATAGTTCTGATATATCACCTACTTGTTCTTTACGTCTAGACGCGTTTTTATGTTGTTGAATTTTTTTTATTGTGTAAGCTTTTTTTGCACATTTTCTAAGCACATCTTCGACAACTACTATGCTAAAAGGCGAGGCTCCTAAAGCAAATATTTTAAAGTCACGTCGACTAAACGCCAATTTCCTCGAGCACATATCCTTCAACAACGGGACAGCTGTCACTGTCAATCGCAAATGCAAGCCTTTCACCCGTGTTGGCGTTAGACTGGTGGCGGCTGATAACACCTGTCTGATCTACTGACGTCTAACCCCTGGTTAGCTCAGTTGGTAGAGCGCTGCACTGGAAATGGAAAGGTCCCGGGTTCGGTACCCGGACCAGGCGGAATTTTTCGGTCGCGCACCAGTCACCTAGCTGTGTTTGTCCTTTGTCCCACTTGTTCCCCTTCTCCAGGGATTACATTTCACCATTCTTGTCCAGCCCGCTTGCACCTTCGCATTTCATTGCATTACAAACACTTTAAGTGGTCGTTTGAAATTTTTCGCTGGACTCTTCAAGAGCTTTTCTTTTCAAAAGTCCAACGAGCGACATCGATGGTCGCCATTTATTGGGCACGAAGCGCTGATTGGATCCCAGTCCTCGCCGAACGCTAACGCTGCCTTCGTGTCGAATAGATGCTCAAAGAACTTGATCAAGCAATGGCCGACAGACGATGGCGCGGAAGTTTGAAAAGAGTCTATTGCGAACCGTCCTCCGTCCTCCCCATTGTGCAGCATCACCTAGACAAAAGGCCGTACCAATGCGGGGAGCAAGTCGTCTGCTTGTTGCGCAGGGGTTGCGGTGACGTCAGAACGACGCCGAGCTCTGATTGGCTTTGATTGGAAGGATAGTGGGTAGACCTCAATGCTAGATGCCTCGAGGTCTACCCACTATTTGTTTTCGATCAGCCAATAAGAGCTCTGCGTTCTGACATCATCGCAACCCGTGTGCAAGAAGCGGACGAACGTTGCGCTCCGCATAAATTTCCTACATCACCTAGGGTAATCCTTGCGGGGCAGAAATTACGCGCGACCGCCGCGTCAGCGTTTGGCTGGGAGTCCCGTTCTCACTGATTGGACACAACTTCCGGTCGAACGCTAACGCAGCACTCCTGTCAATATTTGTGCCGCGCGCTGGGCCGCGGTGCGTGTTGTAGAAATTCCAGCATAGCGGCCTTGAGTCTATACTTCGTTTCACCCTAAGTCCAGTCGCAGCCTACGCTACGAGCTGAAGGGACCAATCAAACAGCGTTAAAAATGTACCATCATGGTGTCATCGTCATGTTCTCATGCATCGTGTTCTATCATATCGTCCTGAAGCGAATCAGTAAGCAGAAAAGAGACCATAGTGACTTCGCGCTTTTGATTCCACTTCATCGGTACCATTACCTCGTAGCGCCGGCTGCGTCTGGACCTAAGCTGAAACGAAGTGTAGGTGGTTGCTGCTTTTACCGACAATTACGAAGAATACTGGGTTGCTCTTCGCTAATCGCGAGGCTTTTTAAATGTTTTGCGACACGCTCGCGCAAGAAGTTCTTCACTCAGGATCCTTGACGTCCTGGGAAATTGAACTTTCGTGCCACCCCAAAACGCTAAAATCAAAAATTCCCTTGACTTTGGGTGATGACAAAGCGAGTGGTTGGTGTGGGTTTGAATATAATGGTGCCGAATCCCGCTGTAGATGCGAAATTTATGCATTACCTCAACATTAAGAATTTTAGGAGTTTTTCATTGGCGAAATCATTTCTTCCCAAACAATGTTGACGCATCACAAGCATTTCCGGTTGTTTATGTTGCTTTCGAAATTCAATTTTATTCCGAAGTGCACAGAAATATATTCTTTCGGAGCATTGTTGCCATCAAACATCCTTTTTTACATAAAAATATTTTCAATTTAGTCGAGCTGGCAGAAACCTTCGCAGCAAATGTTACAACGTGGCTGGGTGCCTTGTTATTTTAATTAGATACAATTCGACCTTTGATGTGTAAAATCTGGGCGTCTATTTTTTTCCATTGTATTTGCCGTGATGCAGAAAATGCTGCCAGCCCATTTGATTTTCAGAAAATGCCTGACAATGGCATACGTCACGTTTCGATTGAAGAATGCGACTTGTGCCACTGTTCTGCGCAGGTCAACGACATGCTCAGAATCGCAGCGTGGAGTCTGCGATTCTAAGTCCATACGAGAAATGTGCCTCATAATCGGTTCCTTTTCTAATATTTTTTTGTAGCTTCGAAAACTGGTACATTTGATTTATAACGTAGTTCATCGTTCCCCACTGCCTTCGGGTATAGGCAAGGTTTTCCAGGATAAAACGTCTAGCGTTGGGCTGTGCGAATTTCCAGAGGGTTAAATAAGTTCTTCTTTCAGAGCTTCTCTCTATCCTTATTTATTTTTTGTTAACTTCTGGCATTAAATCGGAACATTTGATTTTGAGTCCTTACGAAGCGCTGTGTCGGTGACGTTTCCTTACAGTTTTATTTAATGATTTCTTTTTGTGCCTACTAATTATTGGAATCTGTTTTCTGAGGCCATGACGCTCATTTGCTCCCATTGGGAATGCAAAGGCCGGCAGGGAATTGTTTTTAAATATATGAATGTACTTTTGGAAACAAATTGCATAAAAAATGCCCATATATAATACTCGAAATCGCCAAAAAAGAAAAAAAAGGGGGGGGGAAGAAAAGAAGTAAACAAAAAAGATTCAGCGACAATTTTAACGTACAGCTTGAAACTGCTAACAACACTTCGGTAACGGTGGCTTTATCACGGTTTTATTGTTACATATGCAGATATTCTGCTTCGATTATACACTCGAAGTGTGTATTTCCGTGAATAATTACCTTTTTTTTTTTTTTGTAAGATGGCGCCAAGAAAGTTTGCGCGTGGAATGTGCTCTGATTATATAGTCCCCAAGCAGCAATTCCTGCCTTGTTCGGGCGGCTGCAGTCGCACATTTTATTTCAGTTGCATGAACATAGGCCTTAAAATATAGAACCTGCTGATGGAATTAGACTCCAGCGCATTAAATGTAATGATTGCATCCGATGAAAGCGCTCCGCAGCTAAAGCCTAAGATTATAATTCGGACAGCGACGCTGACTCATCCCACGACAAGGTTTTGGTCGTACTGGACGTGCTGACAGCCGAGGTGAAGTGGCTCGGGGTCGATCAAAAAAGTCGGCGGCATGTGCGCTTCGAAAACAGCTTGCTGTATGACTGCCCAGTTCTGCGCCGCAACGTCCGAGCTACTTCAATGCTGCATGGTCACTCAAGTGTCCTCCGCCGATTCCTCTGCAAGTTGCATCTGACAACATGGCTAGTCATGAAAGCGCTCGCCCTGGAATATGTTCAACTACCGAGAACGCCGACAACCATCACGCGCAGAACGTCGCTAATTCGAATTCCCTTGGACAAAAAAAGCGACAACGCCGATGTTGCCACGTACAGTCGGCGACAAAGTTTACAAATCACGCGAGCCGTGGCCGAGCTGCGTCACCGCGCTGCCTTGCGGCGCGGCGAATGTTTGTCGAGACTCACAGGCATGTAAACTCTTTAGTAATGCAAGACTATTGAAACATCGACTATCGATAGTATCGGTAGTTCTACCAAAACTATAGATAGTGCTGAAAGCGATTGCTAGTGAACTATCGGTAGTAGTATTGATTGTACTATCGATAGTCGGATATCGATAGTACTATCGATGGTTCACTATCGATAGTACAATTGATAAACTATCAATAGTTGACTACCGATAGTGCTATGAATAGTCCACTATCGATATCCGGCTCTGAAGTGTTACGACAATAAAAGCACAGTCGAAATAGGAGATGACGACGGAAATGGACGAGCGGACAACGCGGGTCCTTGGGCTAAATATGAACTAGAAGGGAAGCATAACATGAAGTTGCACACTGATAGAATGAATTTACAGATAAAACAAAAATGGTGTTTTTGCTACTTTTCCTGTGCACATGTTTTGTATATTCCTCAAGTTCAGATACAAGGCTTCGCACTTTGGTATGCCGAAAATAGGGAACTAGCTCCTGACAAAAACGGTTAGGCATGTTACGCCTAAAGTTGTCACCTTTTGTTAGGTTCTATTTTGGCAGATTTTGATAACGGTGGCCGGTGAATGATTTGCCTGTGGGTATACAATGGAACTTCAAAACATTGGACTCGTAACTTAATGTATAAAAAACATTTAGTCAATAAATGTAGGAGAATTTAGATTGTGTATATTTCAAATGAAATATTGGCAGATAAATATCTTAAGCCAGACCAACATGTTTAGTTACCAATGCGTTTATTTCTTAATTCTTAAGAAAAAATTTTTGAACTTAAACATTAACTTGGTAAGGAACAAAAGGTAAAAACGAAAGTTTCCCGGACATAACACCAGCAAGATGGAACGCTCACCCCTTCTGCTATTCCAGGTGCTGCTCTCTTTCGGCATGCCAGGCGACCACATCACGCTCGGCGCCAACGGAACGGCCTCTTCTTCCTTCGCCTTTTTCACCACCGCCACGACAACACAACAGCCGGTTCTGGACCAATGGATAACCCTGCCCTGGCAACCTGGATCGTCTGCAACCGGCGGGACCCTATATAAGGAAGCCGCCAACGATTTCTTCTCGGGGCATGACACCGGCAAGATGGAACGCTCACCCTTCTACTGTTCCAGGTTAGTTATATGAACACCCGCTTTTGTAACCGTTCCTCTGTAGTGACGGTGTCATGCCCCTTCGACACTCTAGGTTTTTGTAAGCGTGTTCGCTTGTTGTTTGAATCATTCTTCGCCTCTTGCTTGTCTCGTTCACGACTGCTGGTAGCAGGCGACGTTGAGTCCAACCCTGGCCCCTGGCCCGGTGATTCTGACAATGTACAAACGCAAATACTTGATACCGTTAATAGAATAGAGGAAGGGCAAAAGGGAATTCTTTCAGATATGAAAACAATGAAAGAACAGCAAAAGAACGCGGACGAACAGATAAAACAGCTATCTGCAAAAGTGACCGCGCTGGAGGCCGAACTTACAAAATACAAAACCTTGCACAAAGACCCCCCCCCCCCTCCAGCGAAAATTTGGTCACGTTATCAGAAAAATTAAATGATATGGCCTCTAAATGCGACGACGCCGAAAACCGATCTCGCCGTTCTAACCTGCTGTTTTATGGAATCATAGACGAACCAAGCGAAACGTGGGCTGCATCAGAAAGGAAGGTTCTAGAATTCTGTAGTCACCATTTTGGTATCAGCATTAACCCCGATAATATTGAAAGAGCCCATCGCATTGGAAGGCATACCACCGAGAAAAAACGCCCCATCATTGTAAAGTTTTCTAGGTTCAAGGACAAAGATAGCATCCTCTCCTCCGGTCCTAAATTGAAAGGCACGCCCTTCTCTGTGGGAGAGGACTTTTCTATCCCTGTCCGCAATGCAAGAAGGAAACTAATCGAGTACGCCAAGACGAAAAATGTTCCTTTTAAATTAACCTTCGACAAACTAAAGATTGATAACATTACTTATGTCTACAACTCCGAATCGAACTCTGTGAAACCATTATCAAGATAGCAAAGGGTAAACAATCCTACAAAACTGCCTTGCAATAAATCGGCCCCTTCTTGCAATGTCACTAACACCCTTTCACTTTCAATATCATTCACAAATATACGAAGCGTAATTCCAAAATGCGATATATTATCATCGTTCCTTTACGATAATGACTCTGATGTCGTCATCCTTACGGAGACATGGCTGAAACCAGAAATTCAAAATAAAGAAGTGCTGACTAACAGTTCTAACTTTAACTTTTACCGTCGCGATAGAATAAACAAAAGAGGAGGTGGTGTGATGATCGCAGTCAAAAAAGAAATTCCATCATACGTCATTCCAATTGATGGCGATATCGAAACAGCTTGGATTGGTTTTTATTCCTCGTTCCAAAAGAATATCCTGGGCGTTTGTTATCGCCCTCCCGACAGTACTTCCGAGTTCATTAATATTTTTCATGACCAACTTTATTCCATACGCAAAGATTTCCCAAATGCAAACGTATTTTTATTTGGCGACTTTAACTTCCCACTAATAGACTGGTCCACACTTACTTCACAGGATGGAAAAGAAAGAAACTTTTTGGACGTCTGCCAAAACTTCGACTTAGAATGAATGAATGAATGAATTTATTGAATCAGGATGGCTCTGTGGCCGGTATGGGGAGAGGGGAAGGACGGTGGGGGCATTCTGCAGTTCATGTTCTGCTGACAAGGTGGGCCTCCTTGGCAAAGTTCCACAGTGCAAGCAGCGTTGCGTTGACGTTGTCATTGGGATATATCCATTCGTGGAGTGTCTGGACTCCTGGTGGCTTGTGCTTGTCGCGAATGGCTGCTAGAGCCGGGCAGGACCATAGTAGATGAATGACCGTTGGTGGTTCCTGTCGACACTGCTTACAAAGTAGTAGAGCCGAGGGGATCTGCGTGGTTTTGTGTTGCTTGTAGTATTCCCATCTTGTGATGATGTCTTCAGTAAGGGCGAATCCGGAGCGGGCTTTGGTAAGGAGGACTTGTGCCCCTCTGGGAATGTTCCGGGGTATGGGGCGTTGTAGTGGGGGAATGGTGTTTCGTAGTTCCTCCTTGTTTTCGTATCTTATTCCCATTCGTTGCTCTTCTGGAGGCAGCTTGTATTGGAGGGTGGGCACTGCCGACTCCGAGGGGTGATTGAGAAGAGCCTCCCTCGCGAGTCTGTGTGCCTCCTCGTTGCCCGCGTTCCCGCTATGGCCGGGTATCCACTGCACTTGGACCACGATATTGTAGTTCCTATGGATTTCTTTGCAGAGTTCCTTGATGTAGTAAGGAGTAGAGTTCCGCCGTACGGGGCCTCGTAAGGCTTTGAGAGCCTCTAGGCTGTCCGTGAGAATGATTGCTTTGGTCAAAGCGTGGGGTGTTGGTTCCATCAGTGTCCTTATTCCCAGAAGGATGGCCTGCAACTCTACCTCCCTCGGAGAAATTTTGTCCCCTGTGGAGAAACACTGGGTGCGTGTCATGCCGAATGTGTCCGTGGCAGCTATGGCCAGGAGGTTGCCGCCATCCTGTCTTGCTCCGTCCACGTAGATCTGCTTGTCCTCTGGGCACGTCGGAGGGGCTGCTTGTGCGTGCATGTCCCTTTGGTGAGTGTGTTCAGTGGTGGTTACTTTCACAGGTACAGGCTTCGTAGTGGTCACGAGTATGTCTTCCCACGGGGGTACCATGGGGTCGAACGTTGTAGCGTGGAACGTACGGTCATCATATTCCAGGAGACGTTGACCTTGTGGGGTGTGGAGCCGTCGTGCCTGATCATTGGTTGCTCTGGTTGAGATAACGTCCTGCAGTGCTGGGAGTTGACAGTACCTGTAGAGTTCTTCTGTGCGCGTGTGATGTGGGAGGCCTGTAATGACCCGCAGGGCTTGTCTATAGAGGCTTTCAAGTTTCTGTAGTTGTACTCGAGTGAGCTGGTAGTGAATAGCCCCGTAGCACGCGCGTGAGACCAGGACGGCTTGCACGAGCACACGGGTAATGTCCTGCGTTGCTCCTCCAAACTTGTTGGATATGCGCCTAATTAGATGCAGGAGCTTCTTCCATGTCGGGGTGAGTTGCTTGAGCCATGTTTCTGCTCCTCCTTTGGTGCTGATGGGCACCCCGAGTATGCGAATCCAGCCTTCATTAGGTTGGGAGAGTGTCCTGTCTTGTAACGTGAGTGACACCTTGGCTCGTTCTGCGGGAGAACCTCCGATGAGGAGAAATTGTGTTTTCTCTGGCGATATTTGCATACCTGTTGGGGCTATAGCTTTCTCAATGATGAGGAGTGCGTTCTGGATCTCATCACAGGCCCGCTCTGTACTTTCAAAATCACCACTCTCTGACCACAACGTGATATCGTCCGCATAGAACGTAAAGTGTATAGTAGATTCCTTTTACGAGGGCCATCGCTATGGATCTCATAACAATGTTAAAGAGCATCGGTGAGATAATTGAGCCTTGAGGTACCCCTACTTCATTGCTGTATATGCGGGGGTTCGACGTTCCTGTCTGAATCTCAAAGGTGCGTTGATGAAGGAAGCTCTTAACGAAGTTGAGCATACGTCCTCCTGGATATGCTTCCCGGAGGCTGTCGAGTATGGCCTCGTGGGTGACTGTGTCAAAAGCTTTCTTTAAGTCGACAGCCACCAGGATATGTGGCTGCAGTCTTCTGTGTTTGCAGAGTACCCTACGTAGAAGGAACAGGCTATCATGTGTCCCCATATTGGGCCGAAAGCCTGTCTGTGCTGGATGGAAAAAGGGGAAGCACTCTTCAAGATGGTGATTGAGCCTATTGACGCACATTCTTTCCAGGAGCTTACAGATGGTGGGTGTGAGAGAGACAGGCCTCAGATGGCTTGTCGTGTTGGGCTGTTTGCCAGGCTTGGGTATCGGAGTGACCATAGCATGTTTGAGTGCGGGAGGGAGCTCCCCGCTCACCCAAACATTATTGATTGCTTCCAAAAGGGATGTCTTGCCTTCTTCAGGCAAGTTCCGAAGTGCAGACCACGTAATGCCGTCCTTTCCTGGGGCACTTTTTACTCGAACTTGATCAAGGGCCGTGACGAGCTCCGCCATAGTAAACAGACTTTCGATAGGGTTGCTCTCATCAACTTCTTCAGGCACGTATAGGAGCTGACGTGGAGGCGTCGCAGGTTGGGGGAAAAAATCCGAGCCGCTTCCTCCTCGATGTCTTCGAAAGATTTGTTTTGCTGAAGGGCTACAGTTGGAACTATGTTGGGTGTCCTGCTCTTGCCTTGGAGTGCGGTGAACGTGGTCCAGAGCTTCGCCAGTCCCGTTCTGCTGTTGAAGGATGCGCAATGCTCTGTCCAGCGTGTTCTCGAAAGGGTTTTGGAATGTTGTCTTATCTGTGCGGTCTTATGCCGTAGTTTGATAAGCTCCTTGTATGTTTGGCCGTTGCTGAGATATTGCTCGTGCATTTGCTCTCGAGTTTCCCAAAGATTAAGAAGATGTTTGTCTGGTGCCGGTGCATCTTCGGCGAGTTCCAGTTCCCGAGTTGATTCGGTAAGGGCACTTGTGATGGCGTCTATAAGCGTTAAGCAGTCTCCCTCGTGTATACGAGATGCCGTTTCCTCACGGAAGCGGTCCCAGTCCGTGCAGCGAACCTTTCGTTTCCGCTTCCTTTGACCTGTACGGAGTGTCAGCCATATAGGGTAGTGATCACTGCTCCACGGGTCTCCCTCACAGTCCCATGATGTAATAAGCCTGTGTGAGCTCCATGTGAGGTCTGGTGTGGTGCACTGTTGTCGAGAGTGTAAGGCCACCCGAGTCGGAATGTCCAAGTCGTTGAGGAGAATCAGGTTCGCCAAGTTGGCCTGTTGCTCAAGTTCGACGCCTCTTGGTGTGTTGCGCTTGTATCCCCAGGTCGTGTTAGCTGCATTGAAGTCTCCTGCTATCAATATGCCATCGCTGGGGAATAGCGAGCGCAAGTGAGACATTCATGTGAAGTTGCCTCTACGCTGTCGTCCAGTGTAGGGGCGTAGATAAACGGATACAAGGATGATTTTCTGCGGAGAATTTAAATCTATACGTACGGCCACCACCTCCTGTGTATCGCTGCAGTATGCTGTGGTGTCCAACTGGCAGCGCCGAATGTTCCTCTGTATGAAGTTAGCTGCTTGGGCAGTTGGGTCGGTTCAAATAATTAATAATCCCACACGAGGAGATAACATTTTGGATTTAGTCCTTACATCTACTCCCGAATTCGTTACATCTGTATATTTTCATAGCGGGTTCAGTGACCACAAAGTAATAAGCATTGAAATCACCGTTCATACCGAGAGAAAACAGGTCACCACTAAGATAATCCGTGACTATAATAAACCCAACTTTGCTTCAATAAACGATGCTTTTTCTTTTTTTATGAATTTTACGTTGATGGCTTTAATACTAGAACAGTCAAGGCAAATTGGTGCCTTTTTAAAAGTAAACTATCTCAACTCTCTGGTACTTTTGTTCCACTAGTTGACATTCGCTTCAACAGTAATCGACCATGGTTTAACAAAACGCTAAAGGCATTAGGCAATAAAAAGAAAAGACTCTATCGCCTTGCCAAAAATTGCAATGCTCCCATAACCTGGGTAAAGTATGCTCAATGTGAAAGCGACTACAATTCTTCCATTGCCCTAGCTAAGCAAAAGTACTTTGGTTGTGACACGCCCTCTCTTCCAACAAATAATCCCAAAATATTTTGGAAAGTAATATCACCACAGGAACCTCAATTAGCAATTACCTTATCAGACGAAGTGGGGAAGCCAGTGCGTGATGCCCTGTGCCCTACAGTCTTTAACGAATTCTTCACATCTATATTTACTAGGGAAGACCAATCCAACATTCCATCTGTAACTGACCTTGATTATTCATACATGTCCCCCATTGTAATCACAAGTCACGGCATCAATAAACTCATAAATATCCTTGATATCTCTACGTCATCGGGTGCCAAAAACATATGTTCAAAGATCTTAAAAAACACCAGTGCCATTTCATCCGACATACTGTGCCTATTGTTTCAACAATCTTTGTCTTCTTGTTGCATACCCACTGACTGGAAACTTGGGAAGATCGTTCCTATTTTTAAATCTGGCTCAAAATCGTCCGTAACTAACTATCGCCCCATATCCCTAACCAGTGTAGCGTCAAAATTGTTAGAGCACATAGTACTCTCCCATTCCGTGTCCCGTCTTGAAAAGTAACAACTTTTTTAAAATAAATATCAGTATGGATTTTGCAAAGGATACTCGTGTGAGGCGCAGTTACTTGAATGCACCCATGACATCCACACCAATATGGACTCTGGCTCTCAAACCGAGAGCCGAGGTTATCTTCTGAGATTTTTCAAAGGCATTTGATCGCATTCCCCACTGTCGCCTAAGATCCAAACTCTCCGCTCTTAATTTAGCTTCGCTAACACTTTCCTGGATCCGTAACTTTTTAACTAATAGACAACAATTTACCGTAACAGGCGATTTTCGATCTTGCACTACTGATGTGACCACTGGAGTCCCACAGGGCACAGTTCTCGGGCCCCTTCTTTTTCTTATCTATATTAACGACCTTCCAACCACTGTGTCATCTACCATACGACTTTTTGCTGACGACTGTGTGTTGTACAGAAACGTTAACAATTCAAATGACCATGATGTCCTTCAGAATGATATTAATATCATTTTTGACTGGTGTACCACATGGCAAATGCAACTTAACAACTCTAAATGTAACCTGCTTTCTTTTACTAGAAAGCGTTCAGTCTCGTCTTTCACATATTTCTTAAATAATGTTCCCCTCCCCTCTGTCCTTTCTTACAAGTACCTCGGTGTGCATCTTACCTCTAATCTCTCCTGGATCACTCATATTAACACAATTTCCGCTGACTCCTCACGCACTCTTGGCTACTTAAACGAAACTTAAAGGCCGCACCCGCCCATTTACGTCATCTAGCTTATAATACTCACGTTCGCCCTAAACTCGAATACGCCTCGCCTATTTGGAACCCCCATCAGAAGTACCTAATTAACCAACTAGAATCTGTCCAAAACCGTGCCGCTCGGTTCACATCATCATCTTATTCTCGATTTGTTAGCGTCTCGCTCATTAAACAGCATAACTCTATTCACCCCCTCGAAACCCGCCGCCTAATCTCACTAATTTGTCTGCTACATCGGCTGCATTTCAATCCCGATCAACCAGGCTCATTACTTCTAGAACCACCGAATAGAATATCTCATCGTCAAAATAATAGCAAAAGCTTCAAACGCATCTTTGCTTCCACAGCCGCATTTAATAACTCAGCACTTCCTAACGCAATCACGAACTGGAACGGTCTTCCCGAAGCCATTGTCAACATATCTGATAAAAAATTGTTTCGCAATGCCCTCTCCAATCATTTTTTGCCCCCAGATCCCCCACTGCATCCTGAATTTTGCTGTTTTGTTGTTCTGTTGCCTTTTTTACTCTGTCATTTTTGAGTCAAAGTGCATTTTTTGTTTTGTCATTAATATCATTTGTAATAATTTAGTTTGAATCATTGCTTTTCGGGTTCTTGTCGCGCAGGCTAGCATTATAACTTCATTTTCACATTCGTCTTCTTTTATCTACATACTATTCCCTTTGCATTCACTTTCTTTCCCTATAATCCATATTTTTTTCAAAGCGTGCGTGCGTGCGTGCGTGCGTGCGTGCGTGCGTGCGTGCGTGCGTGCGTGCGTGCGTGCGTGCGTGCGTGCGTGCGCGTGCGTGCGTGCGTGCGTGTGTGTGCGTGCGTGCGTGCGCGTGCGTGCGTGCGTGCGTGCGTGCGTGCGTGCGTGCGTGCGTGCGTGCGTGTGCGTGCGTGCGTGCGTGCGTGCGTGCGTGCGTGCGTGCGTGCGTGCGTGCGTGCGTGCGTGCGTGCGTGCGTGCGTGCGTGCGTGCGTGCGTGCGTGTGCGTGCGTGCGTGCGTGCGTGCGTGCGTGCGTGCGTGCGTGCGTGTGCGTGCGTGCGTGCGTGCGTGCGTGCGCGTGCGTGCGTGCGTGCGTGCGTGCGTGCGTGCGTGCGTGCGTGCGTGCGTGCGTGCGTGCGTGCGTGTGCGTGCGTGCGTGCGTGCGTGCGTGCGTGCGTGTGCGTGCGTGCGTGCGTGCGTGTGCGTGCGTGCGTGTGTGTGTGCGTGCAGTGCGTGCGTGCGTTTATTGACTGTTTCTATATTTTGTTCTGATTGATACTTACTCTGAATGTACTCCCTCATGTACTGCCCTTAATTGGGCCTTTGAGGTACCATGAATAAATGAATAAATAAATAAACCAAGCAATAATAGTGTTGGCAACAAGGAGTTATTTCGGTGACAACAGAAAACAAAACAATACAAAAAAGTGATTTCAAAGGGCAATATTGTTTTTCTTTTTATTCGCAACCTGTTCGGTCGAAAGAGACGCCGCACTTATATTTTCATCTGAGTAAAGTGATCACTCCCGTCCCCATGATGCTATATTTTAGATTACCTATCAGGTGAGACAAATGTATTTGCATTTTCCGGATTGAATTCAGTATATAAAACACCAACTGCAAACTGTCGAAAAGCAATCTAAAACGAGGAGAACAAGTACAAGAAACCTAAAGAAAAATGATCAATATTTAGCTATCGATATTTTATTCACATTTCTTTTTTCGATGTTATAAAATCGGTAGGTTTCTCTACTGTTTATTGTCAGTAGTTTCTAGAAAGCATTTACACAGTTTGTTTTTATAGTTTTTCAGTAGGCATTAGATGTTCCTTAATATTTGTCCGTATGTCTGTCACATAAAACGGCAGGGATAGTATGCGGAGGTCAGAGAGGGGCACTTTGTCGACGTGAGCGCTCGTTAAGCTTTCTCCGGAGCCTTCCCCCATTTTCGGAATTCTCCGACGCGTGCGGGAAGTGTTTTTCGGCACCTCGCTTGGTGGTTCCCTTCCCCTCACCTCGCCCACCCGCGCTCAGTGGGACAGTCCATAATGTCAATTCGGGCCAGTGTTTTTTGTTTTTTTTTGTCTTTTATTTATTTGTCTTTTTTTCCCTTCTCCTCCTACTCTTGCGACTTGCCGTCCGGCCCCCTTCGTGTCGGTTTCGTTACGACCTCACCAGCCGGGGCGGTGGAGAAAAGCTCACCGGAGAAATGCTCACCGCAAAATTGGCAGGTGCGGAGAAAAGCTCACCGGCCTTTTGCGCGGATGCGAAAAAAGTCTCACCGATTTTTAAATATTTTTTCTTAGCTTAGCGGATTTTGCGTTACACGTGGCAATTTAACACAATTCGAATGCGTTCACTTCATTAAAAATATGTTCTCTTTATTGTAATATTTTTGAAGTTCACTGGGCAAAGTTACTAATTCCTCAGAAATTAGTAATCACCCATTCTGTATATTAATGAAGCCGCAAGTATAAAATCAGAATATCTTTACACCGGTAAAAAAGACAACTTATTGACAGCTGACAGTGCGCCGTGGGTAGCTCTGTCAGATAGGAGATTTGTTCTTTTGCGAGCTAATATGAATAGCGGTTTGTGAAGAGCTTCAGCTCCAAAGGTTGTGTAGTGCCTGATAAATAAGTATGTGTTTGTTGATGTAAACAGTGGCGGCCACGCTGTTTTTTTTTTTTAAATCTAACTAACAAAATTTTAGTTGTGAGAACAGCTTTATCCTGTTGTGCTTGTTTTCTTCACTCCGTCGTCGTCGTTTGAGCGGTTTTCATCATGTATAACATTGACCAAATTGGCCAATTCGCTACCTTACAGAAGACTAGTTCTTATATAGGTCACGAGTAACTACGGTGACTGTGTGTAGCTCTGAAGGTCATGGGTGGCTCGCCGTAGAAGGGCACTCTCACACAAAGGCAAAGTGTGGAAACACCACCACGAACGACTAGAAGACATGCATGTCCGTGGAAGGAAGAAACCTCGGTATCCTATTGACTGTTTTATCTTGTTTTCAAAGGTTAACAAAAAGCTTCAAAGATAATTTCAGGCACCGCGTTGTTGCGCATGCACTTTCGAATTTTCGGCATTTAATGTTTTGATTTTTAGGTTTTAGGCAGACATTATTAAGTTTTCAAACTTTTTTTCTGTTCTTTCAAATTCATAACGTTTTCAGTTAAGGCTCATTCACACTGCCCCATTTCCTTACGTTAAGTTACGGTACGAATAAGTCACCGAAACATTTCTTTCTCGAATGTCGCGTGTCATGCTTTCTCCTTGAACTAGTAGCCTCGCTTAATATGAAGCTCAGAGGTCCCGGTGATTTCCAACGTAATATTTCGTTACCTAACTTAAAGCAAGAAAATGGGGCAGTGTGTATCAGCCTTTAGTCTTTCGTTGCCTAGAGAGTAAACCACAAAAAAACAATTGCCCGCAATTATTAATTTGGGAGCCATATACCTAATAAAATTTTACAAAAAGGACATTTTCTTTTCTAGAAAGCTGACGAATTTTAATCATAAGAAATTTATATATGTTACGCATGACCCAACAGCCTCCATATAAAAAGAAGAAAAAATATCGGTGAGCTTTTCTCCGCCTACACTCAATGGCCCGTGAGCTTTTCTCCGCATCCGCCGGTTTCGCGGTGAGGTTTTCTCCAGTGAGCTTATCTCTGGTGAGCTTTCCTCCTGTGAGCTTTTCTCCGGGATTCGGCCCGCCGCTGCAAAAGTTTGCCGACCCTTGCCTTAAACAATGTTATCTAGTGAGAGGAGAGATACACGCGCTACATCGGAATCTAGCAGAAGGCTAGAGGGGATATCCGCAGCCCGACACCCGACACACTCGCAAAGGTGCCCTTTGACAAAAAAACCCAGCACTCCATAAAACAAAATAAAAAAAAATCGTAATATTTATGACGTAGGCAGCGCAGTGTTGGGTGGGAGGCTTGTTGCTCGCCAAAGTAGCAGATTCCGTTGAATTGGTGCGTACCGAAGATTTTTGACCAGTTTAATATTTATTTAGAGAGATTGACAACGCAATATGGCAGTTGCGGCATTCCTCGCCGTCACTAAAAAAGCTGTTTACATACAAAAAAGAAAGAGAATCTAAAATTTAGCGGTTTTTATTGCTAATCTACAAAAGCAAGCGCAAAAAAAGAAAAAGCTACAACTCGACACCCTAGGGGGTTTTGTTTGGATGCGGGCTTACTGTGGCGGCCTGTCGTAAAGAGAAAACCTATCTTTTATAGTACACTCGTACCTGCAGTGTGATTATTTGTGTTAGTTACAGTGCGCACGGACGAAATTCCTCCTTTTTCGAGGTTAATACACCAGAAAAAGTGCGTCGCGCGCTCAAAAAAAGTGGTTATACATCAGTTTTACATTTAATGGGATCAATAAAGCGGTTCTTTCCAGGCAGTGGAAAAGGTGCAGCTTAATTTTTGTGGCTCTCGATAATGAATCATTAACCTATCAGAAAAAAAAACATTACGGCTCAACTTGGAGAAAAAGGTGAAGTGAATCGTCATGAACAAACCCTTCCCTTTCGAGCTCGTTAGTGGTAGTGAAATTGCTATCTCCAAAGAAAAAAGCACCGCCTCGTTTTGGCATCTGGAAGCACGGGCTGTTCGAACATTTACTAGCATCGACTTTAAAAATCTTTCTTTTCGCTTTGTCTTTAGGATGAATGACACCGAGCGTGTAAGACTTGCTGAAGGCCCATTCCAGCTTTGAATCGTTGACACCAGGATATATAGCCATGAACAACGCTAAACACCTCTGCCTCTAATATTGTTATCAATCTGATACGGAGGCGCATATTATATCCACATACATACTGTAAGGGGCTGTCAGGAGTGTTAATTACAACTGTGTTTACATCCCCTTTTTTTAAGTCTTCCCAGCCTTTAAATAAGTACCAGTGAAATTCATGGGCTCCGCAAAATCCAAGCACGCAATCGGATACACTCTTCGTAACATTCATAAGCCCTTCGCTTTGTTCACGCAACTCTTGCATCTGCGTCTTCATCATTGCATCTGCGTCTGCGTCGGCGTGACAGTGGCGCCTCTAGCCGACTCGGAGTCTACGGAAGCCGACGACGCAATGAAAAAGTATAGGCTCCGCGACGTCCTCGAGCTTTGCGAGCCCCGTTTTGTCACGCCGACAGCAGAAACAGTGGGTATTCACACGAGGGAGAAATCCCGGGGATTTCTCCCCGGCACGCGTGCATCACGAGACAAAAACGCGAGGCTTTTGCACATCGCAAAGCCTGACGTTTTCGTCGCAAGAAGCGCGTGTCGTGGAGAAATCCCCGGGATTTCTCCCTCGTGTGAATACCCCTTCGGTCAGTCCGCTTGCAAAGCGGAATCCACTGATCACAACTGCAACGACAATCAAATAACAACGCGCGCAGAAACAAAGATAGAGCAGTTTATTTAGAGGTCGCAAACGCCACTCAGGGGGATCAGATGCTTTTGAAGCGCATCTGGGAAGCGAAAAAAGGCGTTTAGCTCCTCGAACCACGTCGTAAGAGGTTACTGTTTATCCGTTACAAACTGCGTTATCACAATTTCTTACCTGAATAGGTGAATATTAAAACGTGCGCAAACAACATGTTACAATTACCAGAGCAAGCGCACCAGCCTCTGCAGCATTATAACAACAAAAAGTAAAGAGAAAAATGACCGCGCCAACACGTTCCGAACTTTGGAGAAAAGCTGGGGTCCCCATCCGAGACGAAAATAAAAAGAAATGGGGAACTGTCACGAACAACGGCGAATGAAACAAAAACGTTGGCAGACGATACAAAGGTACAAATCATCCAGCAAAGACCTTATTCAACGTTGACGATCGCACGGCGCGTCGGTAGGATCATTGAAAATTAGCAGGTGGTGCTCGCCGTTGGTGTTGAGTTCACAACAAACAAAGCAGAAGCAACACTACGAAACTACTAAAAAACAAAAGAAGAGCTTCACTTTTTCTTTTTTAGCGGGACGTTTTGTTTGTTTAATTTCTTTTGTGGCGTTGTAGGAACTAAAAACAAAACAGAGGAAAGGAATAACGTAGTCCAGCTCACACTGCCCGGTAAATAAGAGTCGCACGCTGCAATCTGATTCGTGCTATACTCCGTTTCACCTTACGTAGGACCGCAGCGGAAGGCTGGGGGCTGTGACGCGACCCAGACAAGTTGTTCCTACGCATCGCGAAGTAGTGCGTCAAAGACCTTGGGCAGTACGAAGCGTGGATATACTTTAGCCTTAGTTTAATATTTTTGTGTCGTGTACCATCAACACAAAAACAACTTTTGTATTCAAGAAGAGCTTTCAAACGTGATATTTAATACATAATTAGGTTGCATGTTCGGAGAAATTAAACTTTTAGTTGGCAACGCTGCCGTTGTGTTCGTTTCTTCATGCGTTTGGCTCAGGTTTGCTTTCCATTTCGTGACGTGATCTTAAAAAAAATGTTTCTTCCAAAGAGAAGTTTTTTATTTAAAAGTTATTGTACACTCTGTAAAACTCTGATAAATGTTTATTGGAAGCAATCATTTCAACTTTACAAATACTTTTTTCCCATGTTTAAGATGTCACCTGACAATTTGCCGTTGTTTGCGTAATTGCTGCGGCATCGTCAAGTGTGTCTCCGTCAAAGGCGCCGGTACTTCCATCGCCAGCTCGCTTCCAGACGACATTCGCTAAAACCTCGTTTGGAAAAGAGGCGCGCCAAGTTGAGCTGAACGTTTACTACAATAATTGAGGCCAACATCGCTAGGTGCGAATTCGCACAGTTCGAAGCTCAAGGGGCCTTCGCACGTTGGTGCCGTCTCGGAAACGTTCGTGGATTCAGAAGGCTGTGTTCACCGGGATCACGACGGACGAGCTGGTAGGCTAAGGCCATCGTAGTGAATGGAAAAGAAAACATCCATTGACAACATGTCTGGTTGCGCCATGAAGCGGAGATTTATTCGTCGATGCCGCATCGTTTTTGCGGAATTGGAGAAAATAAACAAAATAGCTTCATACCGCCGTGCGTGGTTCGTCACTCGCTCTCCGAGTAAGGTCTCCGAGAGCTATAGTGTTGATGAACGTTCCCCCTACGTCGTGGCAGTCACGTTAGGAGTTCTTGTTAAACGCACGCACGGTTTTGCAGCAAAAACTACGAATTAAAACACTCACTTTGGCTCTTTCACTTTTATTTACCGATTTATAACCCTGGCCTGCGCGTTCAGCATGCGAGCAGGAGTATGCGGTGAACTTCCAAGCAAGCAAGAGCGTTTCGGTTAAAGTCAAGGTTCGATTGTTAACGCTTACCTGAATCGTTGAGTGACTTAAAACGTGTATGGGTTTCTGTGTGCCACAAGTAAAGCGAAAGGCTTCTGCGGACCCTGCTTCTGCTCGACGGGTAAAGCTATCCGTGTAAGCCTATCCCACACACACAGAGGCGACGAAACCGTCGCGCGTCGATCTCACAACTCCAGAATGCTCCAGCGTTCCGTAATAAGCGAAGAACATTACACAAAGTCAGGTGTGCTAATCGAAAACAGCAGATGCGATCGGTTCATCCCCAGTAAGCCCGCCTAAGCCTTCCTGCCGTGGCCATTGCAACCCGCGCACTAATACTGCTGATACGCGCTTGAGGAGCAAGCTGACGTCACTTCTAAACATGCGCTTGATTGGCTCTGGCGGTCCGTAGCTTTGGCTCGGGGTCCAACGTAAGGTGAAACGGAGTATAGCAGTGTGTGAGCTTTTCTTTTTGCTTTCGCATTTTTTTTCCAGTGACTTTGGCAGGTTGTTTGTTTGCTCGCTTGGCGAAGCAGTTCAAAAGTACATTCAAGTGCTTGTTAACGTGCATGTCCAGGCAATCCTTGCACAGCGTAAATTTGTTTTGAGTGTCGATTAGCGGCCTCAAGTGCGTTTTCAGATGAATTCTTGTTTGGTGAAATATATTAGTGAAATGTGTGTCGAAGGCACGGCTGATGTTACCGGCCGAGTATTTCTTGTTCTTCAACAAAATGTCTTTCGAAATGTTCCATGTTTCTGATAGCAAGGATGATGACCAAGGAGGTTATAATGGGCAGGAGGTGGCGTCCCTATCCCCAATGCATGGAGCGAAGTGTAACGGAAGTAGGCGTGGCTACGAGCCGCGACGGACATTTATTGACCAATGGGAAGCCTGGTGAGTGGGCGCCGCCATTAATTTCGGTGCAAACAACCCTCGTTGCCATGGCATTTCCGTGGCAACGCGATTGTGTGCACCGAAAGTAATGGCGGCACCCACTGTTATTTGAAACAGCGCTTAACGGGAGACTTTTAAACCGGTATGGTCGGAATTGGATGAGATTATTATAAACGAACGCCTGGTTGCCCAGCAGAAAGTAAGTGACTAGAGTTGAGACGCTCTAGACGACGCACCGACTGAATCAGTGTCGAACAGGCGAGATTTTGAGCCCAACACTTGCCTGACCAGTAGGACTAGGAAGTCGGCGTGTAGCGGACGCTCTCGACACCACGCGACCGCGCCTGGAGCGTCGTCTCGAACGAGTCGTCGTAGCGCGGCTTTGGAAAGCGATCGCGAGTCAGTCATCGTAGGCACGAACGCTGAGAAGGATCGTAGGCACGAACGCTGAGAAGGCGCTGTGGTGTGTGTCGTGCTGAGAAGGGCATCGCGGGTTGAGAAAGCCGTACAAATTCTGCTTCGAGAAGATGTTGGTTTCACTCCGCCATGATGAGTATTCGGGTTCGCATCGAAACATCTTTTGGTGCGCCGATCGAACCGTAAGCCAGCCGCGACAGCGAGCAGACGAAGCAGACCGCAGGCACGGAGCAGACGTAGCCTAAGCCTAACGACCGAGCGGAGAGCAGACGATGGGAGCAAGGTTGAATTTAGTTTGGATGAGAGAGCGTCTGTGCGCGGGGCAGTCTGGGATTGGGTTGTTCTTCCGGCGTCGCTGGGTATGACGTCATGCCGGGTCCTGCCCTATTTAAACGTCCTTGATGATGACAGATCTGACTGGCTGCCCACCCGGCTACATAGGACTGGGTGTTCAGTCGTGCACCTGGCCTGTCGTCCGTGAAGTTCTCAGCGATCTCTGCGGAGTTGTCATAATCGTCTGTTGAGGTGTCCGTGGCGATTTTGAAGCCAGACTTGGATAGCTCTTTCAGTTTAATTTGAAGTAACTTAATTACTCACATTTGTTCGGTCTTCGGGAAGCGGAAGAAGAGGTTTTCCACCACATCACAAAAACTTGTTTTTGCAGTAGTAAGCAGCACATGGCATGCCTGCCATCTACAAGTATGCGCAGGTGTATGCCCGAAGGCGGCCGGCGGATCAACCAACGATGACCCATAGCAGACATCACGCGTATACTCAAATAAAATCCGAATAGAAATGTATAACGAGCTTACACTTTTCAATATATTAAATAAGCATCAAAAAGCACTCATGAAGACCAGAAACTCAATCGAAGGCGAAAATAGGAGGTTATCACAGACGACAGTGGAAAAACAAGACAAGAACAATAACAACAAAGTTGCAGACGGCCCTCCAGATGTCCGGGCACAGCGTAGCAGACGAACCGGCAGTAGTAAGAGACTAAGCGAAAGAAAGAAAGTAAAAACTAAGCCAAACAAGGCAAAGCAAAATACGCGAACGTCAAGTAAACACAAGAAAAAAAAAGCAAACAAAAAACATAAACGCAGGAGGACGAAAGACCGCAGTGTCGTAGCGTCGCCTCAAACATAAAAAGAAAGTAGTCTTTGAAAAATGGTAGGAGGAGCACGACTCTCCAACGGGTGCTTTTTTTTAAAGTTTATTCTTATTAGTTTTTGTAATAGCGAAATATTTGCATGTGCACAATCGACTTGTTCCAGACCATACTGACATCGCAGTAACGTACGTGGTTCGAACTTTCCTTTTGCTTCTTCATCCCTAGACGATCTTAATGGGATTAGCCAGCTCGGATATTCGACGAAACGGTTATAAGCAAGACATTCATGAGAAATGGGAATTGCAACAACAAAACGAATTGACCGTGAGAACAATAAAGTTGAAACGAAACTATGTTCTAAGATGTTTGTTCATTGTACTTTAAAAAAATCAGCAGAACCCATCCTTTGGGAATGATTATCTACGTTAATGCGAATAGCATCAAACGGTGCGGAGTTATGCGCGTTCGTCAGGTGGCCGGCACACTCTAGATACGCCAGCCCACTCTTGAGGCGATTCTAAATTTGTTGACACTTTCACAGCCCTGCGCACGATCTCCGCAGCCCAGCACGTGCGTTTGTGTCACTTAGGAAGGCGAGCAAAGCACGCGCCATACGCACAAACACTCAAAATGGTACCGACCAGACTTTCTGGCGTCTCAGCTAGTCTCAACCAACGGTACTCTAAACGGTTGTTTATATCTTTACCATAGGACGCGCTTTACAGCGCTGTCACAGCTACCGGTGCGCGCGCGTTCCATGCACGAGGGCTCATTCCGCTCTCGTGAGGCTGAGCACGGCCGCTACATCACCCTCTCCCGAGCGCGGGAGAGGGTGAGCTAGCGGCCGTGCTCAGCCTCACGAGAGCGGAATGAGCCCTCGTGCATGGAACGCGCGCGCACCGGTAGCTGTGACAGCGCTGTAAAGCGCGTCCTATGGTAAAGATATAAACAACCGTTTAGAGTGCGTTGAATGACTGCCTTCATAGCTCTGTGGTTAGCGCGTCTGCCTGCTGATCAAAGGGTCAACGGTTCGAATCCCAGCCGGCGCCGGTCTTTTTTATTTATTTATCGACCCGCGGCGTAAGAGGTTAGATAGCCAGATAGATAGATAGATACATAGACGAAAAGTGCGTGAAGTATCCAAAGAATGCTATTCGCATTAAAAAGTGACAACCCCAACGTTGCCACGTACTGTCGGCCACACATGTTTACAGACCACGCAGGCCGTGGCCGAGCTTTGGCACCTCGACAACAGGCGCGGCGCCTGTTGTCGAGACCTGCAGTGCGCGCATGCGTGTCCTTTGGTATTCATAGGCATGTCAACTCTGTAGTGATGCAAAACTCTCAAAAATGTAGTATCGGTAATATCGATAGCTGTACTAAAACTACCGATTGTGTCGAAAAGGATCGGTAGTGGACTATCGATAAAACTATTGATTGCACTATCGATAGTACTATCAATTGTTCAATCGATAGTTGAATATTGAGGTATCGATGGTTCGCTATCGATAGTACTATTGATAAATTACCAATAGTACTATCGATAGTCCACTATTGACAGCTGGCTTTCAAGTCTTACGAAAATAAAAGCACAGCCGAAAAAGGAGATGACGACGGAAATGGACGGGCAGACATCGCGGGGCCTCGGGCTAAATATGAACTTCAAAATAAACATAACAAAGTTGCGTTCTCATAAAATAAGTTTAAAGATAAAGCGGAAATGGTGTTTTGCTACTTTTCCTGTGCACATATTTTGTATATTCCTCAGGTTCAGTAATTAGGCTTCGAACCTTGGTATGCCAAAAATTGGGAACTATATTTCGTTTCACCTTATGTGCGAGCGAAGGCAAAGCTGGAAGTGCGAGCACGAAAGCTCCGTGCGTTCAGGCTTTGCTCGAGCGCGCGAGCTGGGGAGAAACGCAAAAAGCGATGGTCTCGCGCTTCTAGCATTGGCTTCGCTCGCAGATCAACTAGACTACAGACAGAAGAAAAAACGAAAGTTTCCTGTAATCCAAGTAACGATATTGTTGGCTATGAAACGTTATTTCGGTGACAACACGAAAAAAATATTTAAAAAAAAGTGATTTTGAAAGGCAATATTGTTTTCTTGTTTGAAATTTTTTTGGCTGAAAGAAACACCACACTTATATTTTCATCTGAGTAAAGCCATGACTCCTGCTGACCTCATGTTGCGATGTTTAGTTTACTTATCACGTGAAACAAATGTACTTGCATTTTCCTTATTGAATTCTGTCTATGAATAACAAAGTGCTAACTTCCAAAACGCCATCTAAAAAGAACAGAAAAACTACAAGAACCTACAGAGAAAATAGTCAATATTTCACTATCGACATCTTTCATGCACATTATTTTCAAACCTGTTTTTTTTTTTTTTGTCGTTGACGACAATTGTGGGGCAAGAAAAAGAAGAGAAAGAAAAGGCATGCCTGACGGGTGCGAACCTTTCCAAAATTCAGTCTGCCCAATTCCTTTTTTTTATTGACAGTCTGCCCAATTTTCTTGCTGTCATCATCGGAGTACTGGACATTTCTGGCAACTTGCTATACCTCATCATGGCTACTACGTTTCCGTTCTTCTTTATTGTGCACAATACAGTCAAACGATATAACAAGCTGAGGCTAAAACACCACGTGCCTCATCTTGAGGCCGCAGTGATCATTAACATTTTTTCATATGTATTAAGGAATCTATTAGGCCAATCCACACAGACGGGATCTCACTCTGTTCAAAAACACTCTTTACCTGTAAAACAACTTCAACAAAAAACAAACGTGCCGTCTTTGACCTAATTTAGGGATGTCGCACTTCCATGCGTGGTTTCCAAAGGCTGTAGAATCCCAAGGCCAGAAAGAGGTTGTAAGGCAGAGTTCCTTCTTTCTCGACGGGAAGGAAACGAATGGTATACTGGTCAATGCATAGACCTTCTTTCAGCGTCCGTTTTAGAACATCCCCAAAAAAGACCGTCCCAGCAATGCAAGAACGCGCGCTCAATTGTTCCCGGCTGTCGGCACAGCAAACAGTTTACGCCTCAGGGAACGTACATCTCACGCTTCTGAAGCCAGACCTTTACTGGCAAGGTGGAAGTATGAAGACGGAAGAAAACCGACTTTACAGCCGGTGGTACACAAATTTTCTTTACACGCTTCAGTACATCTTGTCCAGGGCCTGCCTTGTACGGCAGCCGGTAAAGCGGTACCGGGAAAAGTACGTCAAGAAGGTCGCAGATCATTCTTTTGCGCCTTACCGTTGACAAATATTCAAGAGAAAGCCTCACAACCAAAAAATAAGAGTCTACCACCTCCTTTATGAAACCAACCATCTCTGCAGGAGGACCCACCTCTGAAGACCCGACAAAATATGGCAGGGCTTCAGCTAGGCGCGTTTGTAACATAACCTGCAACACTGGGTTTCTTTTATCGCATATAAAAAGAAAACGAGACAGTTTTTCGAACAAAAATTGGGCCAGCCCAACCCCGCCCTTGGAAACGCTGCGAAAACGATTATCACGGCACATCGGTTCACTTGCCTTCAGAAATACAAACAGCGCGAAAACTCGATGTATCTTCTGAATACGCTTCGCGCACACCACAAAACTTGGAGCATATGCCACAACTTGGCGGTTAAAAAGACATTACATTCCGTTGCTCGAGTAAAACTCAACAAATTGCGATTCCGCCACCCAGATGTTTTCTTCTTGAGTTTTTCTACTATATCCTCCCAGTAGGGTGTTGTACGTTTCAAGCGCTGCAGCGGAGCCCCTAAGTATTTGCACGGGGTCGTGCTCAATCCATTTCCCTCGGACTGTGCTGGCGTTGTAGCCCACGAACCGTGCCATAAGCCAACGCTTTTGCCTAGCTTAACCCGGACCCCGTTGCATCACAGAACGTCATGCAAAGTCTTAAAGTCTCGACAGCACACTTCTTGTCGGTACAAAACTATGCAATATCATCCGCATAAGACAAAGCTTTTGTCTCTATCGAAGCTATTAAAAACCCATGCACATTCTTGCTTTGAATCACACTTAAACAAAAGGGCTCTAAATACAAAGCAAATAACAAAGGGGACAAGGGGCATCCCTGCCTCACAGAGGCGAAAACAAATATTTTCGGGGTTAAAGAATTGTTCAATACTAATTTGGTCGTACACCCAGTGTACGCCCTTCAAAGATAACATTCCCAACATTTGCTCATTTTAAAACAGCCCAAAGCGCGTCATGCTGCACGCGGTCAAAAGCTTTCTGTAAGTCGACTTGAACCATGGACACCTGGCCTCTTTCGTTATCAGCACATTCTAAAATTGTACGCGCGACATGTACATTTGTTTGTATAGATCATCCACGCATCCCACAGGTTTGGTGTTTAGCGACTAACTCCAGTACCACATGTTGCAATCTGCGAGTCAAAACTCGCGCAAAAATTTTATAGTACACGTTACATAGTGTAATGGATCGATATTCGGTTACGCGTCTTGCCTGAATCGTATCAGGTGTCTTTGGGATCAATACATTATGCGCTTGTAAAAAAAGTACAAGGTAACACATTGAGGAAGTACGCCTCGCAAATGACTTCCAAAAATAAAGGGGTCAACAAAGTCTTGCATTTTTTTTTATAAAACTCGCCACTAAAGCCGTCACGTCCAGGCAATTTGTGGGACGACAGACCATCTAAGGCGTTTTCAATCTCTTCGAGCGTTCTGGGTTCTTCCAGCCACTCTCTCACGTCTTCAGCAAGCATAGGTGTTGCTTCCAACATCGTTTCGAGGCTTTGTTTAAAATATTTCTGAACTATCCAAATAAATTTGAATTGTTGTCTATAAAAATACGTTCAATAAAACTCTGATCACTGCTCGTCAGTCCTTCATGATAAACTGCTGGGACCTCCTTTGCGATTGCAAATTTATTTTCCTCGTCTAAGGCCCGCCGACTCGGCTGTTCACCCAACAAAATCTTCTCCACTCTCGAACGCACAACTGCTCCGCGGTAGCGCTCCTAGTGGAAGCCGTCTACTTCCGTTCTTACTTGCTTTATTTCCACTCCTACTGAGCCCGGATTAGCGTTTTCAATTTTGAAAAGTTCGTGTTAATACTTTCGCCATCCTTTCTCCTCTCTACTTGCCTCACGCTTTAAATAAGACGACCTTTCGATCGCAGCTTGCTTTACCTCCTCCTTAAAATTTTGCCATGTTCGAGATAACATTTCTCTTGCATCGCAAATATTTTGTTAAATATTTCCATACCTGCTTTGGCGAAATCGTCATCCTTCAGCAAATTATTATTCATTTTCCAAAGCTGCCACCTAAAACGGTTTCTTCGTGGTCCCCTTTTCCCCATTGTCACGCTCACAAGGGAGTGATCAGTGAAGAAAGTGACTTTACCGTGTAATCTGCCACACTGCTGATAACCGCAGTGGTGACGTAGATGCGATCTAAGCGTGAGTGCGATGCCCGTTGGAAATGAGTAAACTCAAGTCTATCTCGTCTTGCCCTCGCGCGCACTACATCTTCCAGGAAGTGTTGATTCAATGCTTCGGTCAGTACTTCTGAGCTGTTATCGCGGCGTTCCCTGATCGATGTGCTATCTTCCGGACTGCGCAGACACGGTTAAAGTCTCTCATGATTACTACAACTTTCTCGCATTGCAAATATTGTTCCAAAAATTAAATACAAATTTCTTTCATTAATCTTGTTGTGCGCGTGGACGTATATGATCCGCCAGTCGCGATTAAACAAGATAAGGTCACACAATATGAAACGGCCAGACAAGTCTGTCACAACGGTCAAGTCCGGCAATGGCGGAGACTTTTTTAAAAATAGAAAACAACCTGCCGACATTCTGACGGAATGACTCAATCAAATTTCGTAACGACTAAGAAAAATATGTAGTGCTTGTTCTATGTCACGGTCAGAGGATATTTTTGTGCCTTGTAGAGCGAAATAATCTATTTCTTCTTCAGCTAGGAGCCATTGGAGCTGATAGTGTGTTTTTTCCGCGAGTTGAAGCCGCGGACATTTAATGTCGCGAATCGAGTGGGGTCGTGAAGATCGCGCGTGCCCAAGTCAAAATGCGTCATTCCCTTATCGCGGAAGGAGACTCACTAACTTCCGTCGGGCGGGATCCGAGGCTTGACCAGGACGCGACTCTTTTCGGTCTCGGGCCACGGCTGCTTGCCGTCTTTCCCTGCTGCAGCGTCTCCTGGGGATGCCGTTGTGTCTGGTAGTTTCTTGACGACCTGGCTCATCACAAAGCCCGCGTCCGGCACGGGAGCCTTGGGGTCACGACTGCCATTGCCGTCGTCGCAGTCCCTCGGTGCACTCGCTTTGTGCTCTCGCTCTTGAGCCTTTGGTTCTTCCGTCATCTCGCCCTTCGCTCCTGCACCTTGGGGCGCAGGCTCGGAGTCGCTTGTTTCAGCCACCGAGACCTGTTGACCGCTATCCTCTGTGGCAGCTGACCCGACGCCTTCGGACAGCGGTAGTGCTACCAGGGTGGGAGCACCGACCGCCTCCTCCGCTTCGGCGTTGTCAGTCATGTAGTCGGTCTGTTCGTCCGTCTTGCGGTCACGGGCCATTGAGGCATAGGTCTTGACGCAGTCCTCTGCCTCATGCCAATAACGGTGGCATTCAGAGAAACGGGGGCGGAACAATCCCGGCGAATGTGTCCCGTACGGCGACAGCGGAGACAGAGCGGTGCACGTCCGGGGACCACGACAGGTACCTTGCACCCCTCTACCAGGCGGATCTCGTGCGGAAGGCTGTCGACGTTGTAGCTTTCTTTAAGGGTCAGGCGTACACTGCGGGTGTTGAAATCGACAGCCTCAGATTCCTTCTCCCGGAAGAAGTCCCTGGTGATCTTGGAGACCCTGCCGTAGCGTTCAAGTTCCTTCTTCACCTGGTTGTTGGGCACGTCGTACGGGACACTAGTGAAGCTTCAGCTTCACGGCTGTGTTCGCCGGGTCGATAACGAGGCAACGCCCCCTTTGATGGTGAGCTCGTTGACGTCGACCAACCTTTGCTTCGCCGCAAGCGAGTGCAACCGGAGCATCTAGACGTGGTTCATCTGGTGGACACCGGCGCTTGACAGGTCCTTCATCACATCCAGCCTCACGAGTTCATGACAAAAGTCTTGCACTCGGGAGGGTCGTCCTTTTACGTCGCAGTGCAGGAAAACAGTATTGGTAATAATGTATCTGGTTGGCAGTTGGGGCAGTATTCTCTGATAGTCAACAGCGGTTCCAGGAACAAACGTAACCACGGCCTGACGCGGCCGTTTTTACTGCTCCGACGGAGCTCATGATAACACGTCCGTCTTGTTCGAGTGCCGGAAGTGGCATCATGGCTAGTAAGTATACATTCGTGGTACTTTGTTCTGCAGCATTGAAAGCGGGTGTAGAAGAAAATGGTCCCGGAAAAATTATTTCCAGGTGAAAGGTAGAAAATAATGATCCCATATGACGATCGTGGTAAAAATCAAGTACATTGTGAATTCATTGTATAAACATTTAAACACCCTCGAGTAAAAAAAACAACAGCAAACTGCAGATTTTATTTTACGCTAAGGTTTTTTCCGTTGCGAAATCATCAAATGACATCTGAGCCATTAAGGCGTTTATCACGACTGAAAAACGGGTGGAACAGAAAGTAAGCAAAATTGACTTACGTTTTATACGCTTTCTTTTGTCGAAATAAACACCGCAGTGTCCCTACAACCATTTGTAGTGAACACGCGAAGTATAAAAAATGTAGATTGTCTTTATATCTTTACTAAGTGAACTAATCCTTTAACAATGTGACGTGTTGGGCTAGTTGGTTAGAGGTGAACATCTTGGGAAGAAACAGCGGCAAAGAATCTTGGACAAGAGCAAAGGAACAAACACGACAGGACGGCGCCGTCCTGTCGTGTTTGTTCCTTTACTCTTGTCCAAGTTTCTTTGCCGCTGTTTCTTCCCAAGATGTTCAACTAATCTTTTCATAATTAAAAAGAAAGCACCTTTTAATATAGCTCTGTGCCTATTGTGGGGATTGTGATCCCTCAACATTCTGTCGCGTCAGCGTTTCGGCTCGCCGTGGTGGCCGCGCTGGCGTAGCGAGAGGTGGCGCTGCTTACCACCGTGAGTGGCTTCCTCCTCTCCCCTTTGGGGCGATTTCCATTACGAACCCCCGCACAAAGGAGATCGACGTGTCGCTCCTTGACTGGCTCCTTCGCCTCCGCTGTTATCTTAAAACCAGCGGACGGCGGGATCTCTGGGGCTTCTTCCTGGGATTTCGGCGGCGGCGACAACGGGGAATCGTCCGGTGCACCGGTGAGCGTTTTACCCCGTCCTTTGTACCTTTGTGACCGACCGTTCGGCCGTGGACCACCTCCACGCCGACGGCGTTCACCAGCTTATAACCGTCTCTTTTGTATTTGTTTTGTATTGTGAATAAACAGAGTGTATCACCGTTACCCACGTGACTGGTGTCTCATTGCGCTCGACGAGCAGCATGCCACGCGAGTACGAACCCGCTTCGCGGTAGAACGTCTCGCCGCGAACGTGGTACTCCCAAAGGCAGTGGCCCTAGGGAGAACCACAAATTGGCGCCCAACAAAAGGGCTGACGACCAGAATTCCGGTACGTCTGTGTGTGGCGACTGCTGCCGAGTGATCCTTGCGCAACCAGCGCTTACCGTGACGATGCAGAACGACTATTCGGATTTGCTCACACTGGCGACCGCGGCCGACGCATTTGCGCAGTCCCCACTTCAACGAGAAGGCGAAATGCCAACACTCCAACGAGAAGCGCCTTTCGACGCACCCCTGGAGCCGAGCGTGGCTCCGACGCCATTGCGGACGGGCGCCATCGCTCCCGGATCTTCCCTGAGCGCACCTGCTCCGCCGCCGGCACAAAGCGAAGCCTACCGGTCTCCCCACGGAGAAACCGCTGAGGCGCCTCATCACACCTTGCTCGAAAACGCGGCACGTGTGATTGAGAGTCTGACAGGTGCCTTGCGAACGACAACACTCGCACCACAGACCCAACGACCTCCGATCCGAATTCCCGTCCCGACTTATCGGGGTTACGCAGACAGAGCGAGCGCTACGGACTTCCTTGAGGATTTACGGAAGTACCAACGCGCGATGGGAATGTCCGATCGTGAAATACTGGAGCGCATTCTGCCAATCGCGCTCGTCGACGAAGCAGCCCGCTGGTTCCGACTTGTCGGTGACCAACCCGGAACGCTCGATGAGTTCCGAGAAGCGTTCCGCCACGAATTCCTTCCCGCTGACTACGAGAGAAGGATGCGGCGGGGGCTCGAACAGCGAACCCAGCATCCGGACGAGTCCCTGCTGGAGTTCGTACGAGCCATGCAAGAGCTCTTCGAGCTCGCGGAACCCTCAGCTCCCCATGCAGAGCGAGTGGAACGAGTCATACGCCAAAGCCACCCGACTTTCGCTGCGTATCTCCGAGGCAGCCGTTTCCGCGACCTGAACGAGCTCGCCTCCGAGGCCCGGCGCCTTCAGGGAGATATTCTCGCTGCCCGTGCGTACCGGCCTCTACCTCCAGCGTCAGCGGCCCTCGAACCGCGCTGCGCGTGGAGCGGGGACACGTCATCCCGAGCACCGAGGCGCCACGATTCCGCAAACTATGGGGAAGATCGGGGCCGAGACACGTACGAAATCTCAGATCGTGCGCTCGACCCGTACTTTTACGGTAGACGAACAAGCCGGCCGACGCCGCAGTTCAGAACCACCGACTCGCGCCCCAACGAGGCAGCGAGGCAGGAGGAAACGAGGATCCCACAATCTCAGCGAGCCGATGCACGCTACGACAAAGCCGGCGAAGACCAAAACGCACGGCGGAACCCCCGGCGAGGCGACGACAGAAGATGTTTCCGGTGCAATCGCCCCGGTCATCACGCTTGCCAGTGCCCAGAGCGACCGAACACGGAATCGCACCGCGCGGGAAACGAGCAAAGCCACCGGTGAACGGCCCTTGGATGGACCGACCGGTGGCTAACAACGAATCAGAGGGTCCCATGGCCACTCTTTTACCGACCGCCTACAGAATAGGCTTCCCGACCGGCACGCCGGCCCCGTTCATTTCTGTGACGATCGCCGGCAAGGCATTCAAGGCACTCCTCGACACCGGAGCAAGCGCTTCGCTGTTCGGCGACGAAGTGCTGACTCACCTCCGACAGAATTCTGTCCGACTCCGAGAATGCAACACTGCCTTTCGCCTCGCCTGCAGAACCGCCCTTTCGGCTGGTACCGCGCGGCTGGTCGCGAGATGGGAGAATCGAGTACGACGACAACGCTTCGCTCATCTCCCTGGCCTGACGGTGCCCATTATTTTGGGCAGAGACTTCCTTGCGAAAACAGGCATTGTAATCGGCGTCAGCAGCGCAGGCTATCGGGAGGGCACGTTTGCACTCCTGAAACCTTTCTGCGAACCCCCGGCCGTACCGCCAACGCCCCCATTGGCGCAAGCAACGAACAGCCGAGAGGAAGCGAGGGACTCCGCAAACCGGGCCACTGACCCTAAGACACCGAGTCCAGCGCCGATGGCAGCGAGCGCCGCCCCCATTATGGAAATGACACACCCACTGCTCACGCAGTCATGCAGCGTGTCAGGGCGAGAGAAAGCCCGACTGTCGTCATTGTTGCGCCGCTATGACGCAATGTTCACGGACCGACCGGGCTGCACAAACGAAGTGCGACATCGCATTGACACTGGCGGCCAAGAAGGCAGAACGCGCGACCTGTAAGCTTGGCTAAACGAAAAGCCATCGACTGTGCCTTGGACGAAATGATCGACACCGGAGTTGTCCGGCGATCTAACAGCCCCTGGGCATTCCCCGTGGTGTTGGTCCCGAAGAAAGACGGCAGCTCACGTCTTTGCGTTGACTACCGCCGTCTGAACGACGTCACACGAAAGGACGCTTACCCGCTACCGAGCATCAACTCGATTCTGTTCAATTTGGGCAGTGCGCGGTACTTCACCACCCTGGACGCTAGCCGAGGCTACCTCCAGGTTCGGATGGAGCCAGGTGACGAGGCAAAACAGCTTTCTGTTGTCACCGCGGGCTTTTCGAATTCACACGAATGCCCTTCGGTCTGTGCGGAGCGCCCATGACGTTCCAGCGACTGATCGACCGAGTACTGGGGAAGCCAAATGGAAACACGCAATGGCCTATCTCGACGACATCGTCGTCTACTCCAACACCTTCGAAGATCACCTACGTCATCTCGAGGACGTACTCGACCGGCTAAAGGCCGCGGGTATGACCCTGAACCAGGAAAAGGCTCAAATAGCCGAAACTCGCATCGCCCTGCTCGGGTTTCAACTCGATCGCGGGCGCATTGCGCCACATCCCGACAAACTACAGGCAATCCTGGAGTTTCCTGCGCCAACCGACGTGAGCTCCTCCGCCGCTACCTGGGAATGGTGAGCTTTTATCGCCAATTCATCCCGAACTGTGCGACGCTTCAAGCACCACTGACACGCCTATTGCGAAAGTCCGTGAGTTGGAGCTGGGGTCCCGAGCAGGAAGCGGCCTTTCGCCGCACCTCCCGAGCGCTCGCCGACACAGCCGAACTCAAGCTACCCGACTTGAACAAGCCCTTTCTGATAGAAACAGATGCCAGCAATCTGGGCTTGGGCGCGGTCCTGCTCCAACAGCACGAAGGTCTACTCCGACCGGTGGCTTTTGCCAGCCGCTCGTTGACGCCAGCTGAAAGGAATTACAGCACATGCGAACAAGAGTGCTTGGCCATCGTCTTTGCACTCCGGCGTTTCGACATTTATGTCGACGGGACCACCTTCGTGATCGAAACAGATCACCAAAGCCTAATATGGCTCTCCCGACTTCGCGAACCCGTGGGTCGCTTGGCAAGATGGGCTTTGATGCTGCAAAAATACGACTACGTCGTGCGGTACAGGAAAGGCAGCACAAACGTGGTGGCGGACGCATTGTCACGAGCCCCCGTAGACTGCACAGAAATTTCCGCAAAGACCCAGGCCGAGCCAACGACACTCACAGTGCCAGGCGAAGCCGTGACTCAGTCCCAAAGGGGGCGGCCGAGTTGACCACCTCGGACGAGACGATCAACCACCTAGACGCAGTGAGCGCAGTGGGAATCGTGTTCAGCAAAGAAGAGCTTCTGAAAGCGCAGCAGAATGATCCGTTTTGTCGAAAGGTGATCGACGGACTCGCGGAAGAGTCGGACGCCGTGGAGGCGGGCGGTGCGACTGTCGGGCGCAACACTACTGGTATTGTAGTAGGCGCCGAGTGCCGAGACGTATCTGGTATTGGTGCGGGCACGGAGGATTCATATCTGCTGAGCAATGACGGGCTTTGCTGAGGTACATACCCTCCGACAACGACTCCGACGAGGCGTTCAGGTGGTGGTACCCCGCAGTCTGAGAAACGCAGTTTTGCGCTACTATCACGACTCGCACTTGGCCGGATACGCGAGCGGCTCCAAGACTTACTCAAAGTTATGCCGCATCGCCACCTGGCCGGGCATGAAACGGACGTTTCCGTTACACCCGCACGTGCCACTCCTGCCAAAGCTTCAAACCAAGAGGCGGCAAACCGCCGGGCTTAATGCAACCGATTCCGAGTCAGCAATCATAGTCTCTAGCAGCTTGCGACGTGGTCGGCCCCTACCGAGGAGCCCGAAGGTCACCAGTATCTGCTGGTTGTCACTGACCACTTCAGCAAATGGACGGAACTTTTTCCATCCGTACGCTGACAGCCCGAGCCATCACGAGAAGCTCATGGAGGTTTTCACCCGTTTTGGATTCCTCGAAGCTCTTTTGACAGATCGAGCGAGCTACTTCGTCAGGAAGGTATTCGTGGACGCGTGCAATGCCCTTGGCATAAAGCACAAAACAACCACATCCGTACCACCCGCAGTCGAACATCACGGAGCGGTGTAACAGAAACATCAAACCAATGCTTGCCGCCTTTGCGGAAAGGCACCGTGACTGGGACGCATATATCCCCGAGATAGGGTTCGCACTTCGGACCACTCTCAACCGTTCGACGGGCTTCACCCCCGCGTTCCTCACATTCGGGAGAGAGCTTCCGAACCCCATGGACCGTGTCCTAGGGGCGAGCGCCGGGGTGGA